>SJXQ01009313.1:561404-624493 GCA_006408695.1 Aepyceros melampus
AATTCCATGTCATGGGACATTGCCTGGGGGGCTGGACTGGAGCCTCCTCCTCAGGGATGGCACTCACTGCCCACCTCCCACCGGCCTGCCCACTGAGGACCCGTCAGGGGGCTACCTAAGGGGGCAAAGGGCCTAGTCTCAGAGAAGGGATGGATGGCCAGGCAGGTCTGCTCACACCCAGCCCAGGTCTTGGGGTGGGAACTATTACTATTGAGTTAACTGTGGCTTGGATGCTGGTTGGGGTTTCCAGGGGCTGGAAGCCATTCAAGGGGAAAGCTTTCACACAGTCTCTGGAATGGCTCCTTTCTGCTGGACCTGCCCCCAGGTGCTTAAAGCTGCCCATCTGCCTGCCTGCCCGCCCACGTCAGTCTGACTTCTCATCCTGCCTGTCCAACTGCCTGCCGTGGAGCACCCATCAAGGGCAGTCTTCCTACAGGGGGCCCAGGAGGTGCAGGACCCTGTGGGAAAAGGCAGTCTTGCTCTTGTTTAAGCTCCACTCCCCTTCTCATTCTCTCCAGTATAAATCATCACTCATCCCCCTACTC
The DNA here is from genome assembly GCA_006408695.1 of Aepyceros melampus. Lineage (NCBI taxonomy): Eukaryota > Metazoa > Chordata > Mammalia > Artiodactyla > Bovidae > Aepyceros > Aepyceros melampus. The sequence continues at coordinate 561,950 of SJXQ01009313.1, forward strand.
TCTTGATCATTCCTAACTGTGAGAAAGGTGACATTTTCTAGAAGGAACTAAATTCATTCTGCACACCTGTCTGAGTGCTCACTGTTTGGCAGACTGTGCTAAATCTTGGAGTGTAGAGATACATCTTTGCTCGGCAAGAGCTCACAGTCTGGCGGGATAGACGTTCACACTCTATTCAAAGAGAAAAGACTCTTCAAGGGAAGGCACCCCATTCTTCCAGGTCAGAGGAGGATCAGAGGAGAGGCTGATGCTGACAACAGATGTCTGCAGAGAGTGCACAACTGTTATACAAAATGTTGTCTCCACTACTTATCCTTTACTGTCACCTCTTTGGGAGGGAGGGGGTGATTGCCTTCAATTTCTGACTTTATCAATTTGCCCCATCCTACCTTTCTAACCTCAGCTTCCTCCTCTTTGCCCTACAGGGAACATCCGTTACAATTGCAATATAATAGAAAAATGTGTTTGGTCTTGATCTACCTGGAACAGAACTTTAAATAAAAGCATGCTATTTCCTCAGTAATGGGAATTATTTTTGGAGTTGACAACTTGTCCTTTTGGTCACAACTGAGTTTTTGCTAATGAGGTGACTGGTGGTGGGTCCTTAGATACTCTGAAGTTGCAGGAGGGACTGGCCCTGCCAGAAAGAAGGTGGGAAATTTCATCCCCACTCCACTCCCAACCTCTGGAGAGAAGAGGGCAACTGGAGATGGAGTTCAATCATGTGGTCAGTGGTTTAATTAACCGTGCCTGTGACAGGAAACCCCACCTAAAAACTCTGGAGACTGAAATTCGGAGGACCTTCCTGCCTGGTGAACGCATCGATGTTCAGCAGGTGAGGTGGCACCTGCCCCGTGAGGACCGGGCGCGGAGACTCTGCCCTCAGACCTTCCCTGCATGTCGCTTCAGTCTGGCTCTTCTAGAATCAATTGTACTTTATAATAAAACTCTAAGTCTAGTACACTTGGTAAGATCCATGAGTTATTCTAGCAAATTGTTGAAGCTGAAAGGAGGTAGTGGGAACTATTATGGCCAAATCAGACAGAAGTGTGGGTGGCCTGGGGACCCCATTTGCATCTGTCAACAGAAGTAAGGGCAGTCTTCTTTGGGCCTCTGCCCTTTAACTTATGGGATCTGAAGCTAGGCCTGAGTAGTTAGTGTCAGAATTGATCCTGAATTCAATTGCAGGACTCCCGGTTGGTGTCAGAATGTACTACTGAAGAGGCCTGTTTATAGCCTTCCCTCTAAATCACATGCATTCCTAACCCATCCTCCTGTCTGAAATGTCTCCCTTGGCTCCCATGTTCACTAGTCCACTAGCCTCAATTTTTCCAAATTGTTCCCATCCTTCAAAGCCCACCTCCTTCACAACTTTTTGGCAGTAGAGGTGCTGTCCTGAAGCCTTCCTTGTAGGCAGAAGTCTGGCCCTCCTGCCAGGTGGCATGTCTGGGGAGAGGGATCTGGTGCTGTGGAGTACTTCAGGTCAAGGAGTGAGTGAAGTCGCTCAGTCGTGTCGGACTCTTCACAACCCCATGGACTATACAGTCCAAGGAATTCTCCAGGCTAGAATACTGGAGTAGGTAGCCTTTCCCTTCTCCAGGGGATCTTCCCAACCCAGGATGGATCATACCCAGGTCTCCTGCATTGCAGGTGGATTCTTTACCAGCTGAATCACAAGGGAAGCCCAAGGAGCTGCTCTTTAAATGCTCCTGGTCAAATAGGAGGAGAGGGCTGAGTCAGAGTGAGGAGGGCTGCTGGTCTGGCTGAGCTCTCCTTGAAGATGTAGCCTCTATGCAGCCCTGTCCACCTCTCCCCTTCCTCTGATTCTGGGAGAAGCAATGTCTTGGGGTAGGCAGGGGCTGGGAGTTCTGGCTCTGCAGCCCCTAGCACCACTAAGCCTGGCGGTAAATACAGAGTTATGTCACCTTCTCCATGGTGGCGCAAGTGGTAAAGAAACTGCCTGCTAATGCAGGAGATGTAAGAGACGCAGGTTCAATCCCTGGCTGGGGAAGGTCCCCTGGAGAAGGGAATGGCTACCCACTCCTGTAATCTTGACTGGAGAATCCCATGGACAGAGGAGCCTGGTGTGCTACAGTCCATAGGATCACACAAAGTTGGACATGGCTAAAGCAACTTGGCACACACACACACTATAGTGATGGGCAGCATTCACCCAGGTCAACAAACACACACCCTCTTGTGCATGTACACTTGGGTGTGTGTGCATACACACACACAAACAGACATACAGAGGAGCATGCCAAGCCCGTGTCTGCACAGCTCTGGGCTACAGCTGGGAAGCGCCACATGTCAGCTTGGTCTGGCCCTGTTCCTCTCCCCCTTTGCTTTTTTTGCCAACATTGGTCTTGGCAGAGCACGGCCCTGCAGGCTAAAGGCCAGTGGAGACCAGCATGCTTCCCTCCCCCACTACCCTCTAGCCTTCCTCCCATCCTACACACTCTACCCTGGGCTGAAGCTGCCTCCAAGAGCCTAGGGTTGTGGCTCCAAAACAGCGCAGACATGTCGAAGCCACGTGGGTGATCTGGTGGGAGGCCAGAGAGCAGTGTCATTCAGTCTCCTGGCCCCCACATTGGATAATGAACAGGTAGTAGATGGATGAGAGCTAAACTGGATTCTTCTCTTAGGGGTTGCTGAGGCCTGGGAAGCAAACAGGGAGGGTTTCAGAAAGTGAGCCAGAACCCCAAGGCCTTCTGCCTCATCACTGCCCACAGGAAACAGGTCTGAGCTACCAGACCTTGGTCTGGCTTCAGAGAAAGCAGGTCTCCTGTGATATCTGGACGGCCCCCTTCTCTCCCTTTTCCAGCCCCCACTCTGCTGAAAGTCTCTCCAAGGATATCTTGGGTCCTAGAAAGGCAGAATCTTAGCCTTGACTATTTTCAGCTTGACTGTGGTCTGAAAGGCTCAGTCCCCAGTTGAAGGAATTTTAAGGAGCAGCTTCCATGAAGAAGAGCATTAGGAAGGCTGGGCTTTTTCTTCTTTGTGTTACTGCACCCCTTGCTCTGCTCTCAGATGTGTTCCTCCTCCCAGCTCATTGTAAATTGGGAGTGGGCAGCTGTGACTGATGGACGACCTTAAACTATCTAGAAGGAGTCTAGCTCTTCACTAAGTGTTGGGGAGCCTTCTATAAAACGAGCTTCTCTTGAGGTGTTCTCAGTCCAACAGATCCACTTCTCTTTATCATGGGGGTCTGGAGGAAACAAAACTCTACCATCTCAGGTCCTAAATTAAATCCCATTCCTTTGTAAAATTTATTTTCTTGGCCATGCCGTCTAGCATGTGGGATCTTGGTTCCCGGACCAGGGATCAAACCCACCTTCTTTGCCTTGATCTCAACTCCTGGACCTCCAGAGCAATCCGGAGTCCATTCTGTTTTATCTAGCCATCAGTCAGAGTCTCATCCTAATTTCTCTCCGTTACTCAAGCCCCAGTTTTCGCAGCAGCCCCGAAGCGTCCTCTGAGCATGGGTCTCTCACATTTTAAACTGGAAGTCACCCAGACCTCACCCATCCCAACTGTTCGTGTACAAAGAAGGAGACTGAAGTCTGCCTAGGGGAAGTGACTTGTCCAAGGTCACACAGCTTTTCCCTGGCAGGATTAAGATCGAAAAATCCTGCATTTTGACTTTGTGCTCTTTCTGAAAAGCCACATCACTCAGCATCTCTACTCAGTTTGGAGTCTGGGACCTGGAGCTTAGGTCCTATTTTTAGAGACATCCTTAGAAATTCAAGGGTGAGGCCTTTATGAAGAGACAGTGCTTGTTTCCCTCCCCAAAGCTCTTGTTTTGTGGTACATTGCATCATGCAAGAGAGGGGGTTAGGGGGCTGCTGGGCCATGGCACGCCTCTGCTGACTTGTCCAAACCGACCTGGGGAGCAGGTGTGGGCCCTCTGTCCCCAGAGCTTCTCGAAGAACAGTTTGTTCTGCGGGGGCTGCTGCCGGGGGAGAAGGAGAGTGGCAGACACTAGCACACAGCCCGGAGCCTGCTGCAGCTGCTTCCTGTTGTCAGATGCTCCCGGCTGAGGGGGTGAACTCCCGGGCACCCCTTGCCCCTGCCTAGCTCTCCACGTGACTACCTACCTCCCCAGGCCACTGACATCCCATGGATTCAGAGGACGACCAAGGAGCGAGAGCTCAGAGGAAGCAAGCGGCCTGGGGCCAGGCACACTTCCAGTCTCATTCTGTGCAGAGAATCTGTCCTGAGAACACGCATGTCCCTCCCGCCTTGTCTCCACTTCCTCGGTAGAAGACCTTTTCCATCATTCCCGAGGAGCCAAACTCTTCCCAGGGGGGTCCCCTGGACCCGGTCCTCAGAGACTCCCCGCCCCGCTCACCCCGCACTGGCTGTCCTGGACCGCCCAGTATGCAGTGTGAGTGTATGGGCCCCAGCCTCACACGGCCTCCCATTTGTGGTTTGACTTTTCACCCGGGTTTGTTTTGTCTCCTCTTTAAGACTCAAAGACAGGAGAATTTGGGTCCCTGACTGCTGCCTCCTACTTCAGACACGATCCCGCACAGAGCTGAGCTCATGCTGACCCAACTGGAGGGCATAATGAATTCTCACTGAATGTCCCAGGGTCTCTGCCTTGGTTCCCATGTGAACTGCAGTCACCTCAGCCTGGGGTGTGTGTGTGTGTTTGTGTGTGTGTGTGTGTGTGTGTGTGTGTGTGGGGAGAGGACCATGATTTCAGCTTCCCTGCCCGGAATTTTCTGTTTGATCGTCACCATGCCTCATTACAGGAAGCTGCCCACGGCCTTGCCCCTCTCCAAGCTTACTTCCAGATCCCCCTCTGACTCATAATGAGAGTACTACGGGGCTGATCGAGTGGACCATCTCCGGTCTACACTGGGTTCTCCCAGTGTGAACGCTGGCAGGTGGACAGCCAGGGAAAAGGGAGAATGGTTGGTGCCTGCAAGGCAGCCACTGTTCACCTCAGGGCACCACTCAGAATACTGCCAGGGTGAGCTCTCTGCTTTATCCTACTTCATCCCCAGTCTCAGGCAGGGCCTGGCTCACTGTACCCAGAGGGTCTGAGAGGGGCTGGGGTGGAGGTGGAGGGAGCACTAAGCCCAGACTCTCAGCCCAGCGCTCTTCCCCACATTGTGAAACGGCCTTGGATGAGGGCCAAGCAGGAAGCCGTCTCCTATAGCCTTTAACCCAGTGCCTGGCGCTTGCGGTGTAAGGGTGGGCCCCAGGCTTTTCTGTCCCCAGGGGAGGGCTGAGCTTGACATTGAGCCCACCTGCTAGGAGACAGCCTGATCTGCCCTTAGCTAAGCAAGAGGGCCCTTACCTCCCTACCACCTATATGGGACATTCAGAGGGGTGTGAAAGGCAGCGGAAAGTGCATGGGCCTGGGGCTCCGGGTCTCCAGCCTCTACTCTGCCATGACGAGCTTCATGATCTTGGGCAAGTCACTTTCCCTATCTGGGCCTCACTCAGGTTTCTTATCTTGGAGCCACTAGAAGGGTAAGCGTTGGACTAGAACGGTCTCGGGGGCCTCCTTAACAGTTTCGTATTGGGACTCACTAAGTCAGTAGTTTTGTGATGTTATTAGCCAGGGCCTGGCTCTACCTGGCAAGGGGTCAGTTCACTGTGTCTGTCTAGGTTTTGCCATATAAATCTGCATTTGCTGGTCTCTCAGAGCACTGGAGTCGGCTTCCCTGGACAATCAAGGATGAATGATGACAGAGGACGAGAGACGAAGAGCATCTGTTACTTTGGGGAGTTAGGACACCTGGGTAATTTGCACACAAACTCTGGCTACATAATTTCCTGTCCTTCACTTCCTGGCAGGAAATTTAAAAATTTAGGATCCCTAATCATCATGAATAAAGGGGCTCCTTGTCCCACTCACTAAACTCTTAAAAGTAGGGGGAGGAGGAAGGCAGGAAGAACACAGGGTTCTTCATACCCCAGACCTCCAGCCTGCCTGGGATGACTTGAACTAAAACCACGCCTGCTTTTCTGGGTCTCAGTTTCCCCTCATACAACTTGGGGTGTGGTGGCCTCCCCTTTCTGAGGTTCGGCAAGGAAGGAAAGCATCAACGAAAGGGGGTAACCTTGTTAAAGCTCACATGTATTTCATGAGTGCCATTACCCTGTTCTGCACACTTCTGACCTTCCAGGAGCGTGTGGCAAGGTGCCCATGGGGTGTCATCTGTGGGGTACTGGGAATTGCTTTGAATCTCCCCAAAGCCACAGCACCTGAAATCCTACCATTAGAGTCTTTTCTTTGTCTAACATTGTCCAAACTGCCTCCAAAAATGGTGTGTGTGTGTGATGTATCTAACCATCTGTCGTGAACAGGTTAGCATGATTTAGCTGCCAGATGGGTGGCCTGTGCACCACTAGCTGAGGTTAGTCAGAGACTGGGGTTTTGGTGGGTGGAGGGGAAGGTGTTTCAGAGGACTGAGGGCTTGTACTGGGGCACTGCTTGAGCAGGAGGGGAAAATATCTGAAACCTGGCCTTCCTGCTGGGCTTTCTCATGTCCTACTCCACCAAAGCAATGTAAGCAGAATATTCCCATTTTACAGTTTGAGGAAATGGAGGCTCATATAGATGAAAGAAGTGACTTTTCTTCAGAAACACAGCAGAAAGTGCTGAGTTGGGCCTCGAGTCCAAAAACTGAGGACCCAGGAGGCAGGATTTTGTCTGTGCTGGGGGTGGAGCAGGGTGGGAAAAGGGATGGAGCGTGGGAGGGCGGTGGGGAGGGACGACAGATGGAGAGCTGAGTCCTGGGTTTTACTACTGTGCCCAGAGCTGGCCGCTTTTCTGACTTCCCTCCCTTCTCACCATCTCCTACCCCTTTCCCACCACTGTCTCTGGTCTGGGCTGCCCTCAGGCTGCACCATTCATCCGGTCTTCACCCTGTCAGGGGCAGTGCAGCAAGGTGGCTGGCTCTGAAGTCAGTGAGCCCAGGTTCAAACCTCCACTCCACCTCTTACTAAGGGTGTGACCAAGTCACATCTTTCTACTCGCTGGTGCCTCAGTGTCTTCCAGAAGCTGGATGTCAAATAACACTCACCTCACAAGATTACTATGAGAGTTTAAGAGATAATACATTGGTTTGGACAAAGTGGTGAAGAATCTGCCGGCAATGCAGGAATTTCAGGAGACCCAGGTTCGATCCCTGGGTTGGGAAGATCCCCTGGAGGAGGGCATGGCAACGCACTCCAGTATTCTTGCCTGAAAAATTCCATGGACAGAGGAGCCTGGTGGGCTACAGTCCATGGGGTCATAAAGAGTCAGACACAACTGAGTGATTGAGTACACATGCAATATTTGAAGCAACCAGCAAACAGCTTGGGACTAATCATTTCTTAATAAATATAAGCCAAGTATTGTGTGAGAAAAAAGGAGTTCCTCCTCTCACAGAGAATTCGGTCCACTTCCCATGACCCCAGCACCTAGAATGGTGCCTGGCATGAGTGGATGCTTGTTCAGTTCACACTCAATGATTGAATGAATGATATCCATTACAGAGAAACTCCTAGCCTCAGCAGAAGGCTGAGTTTTCATTATTTTGAAAAACAATGGGAACACTCTTGGATTTTTTTATGTTCTAAGGTCATGCGACAAGATCTGGGAAGGTTAGGGCTGCCTGTGGCCGCACTGTCCGGTGAGGTTGGGGCGTCCCCTACCGGCCCAAGGGAGCACTGCAGGCAGGGCCCAGGGAGGGCCACTACCACCCCTGAGACTCTTGCCTGGAGGTGGACCCTGGTGGAAGCGCCTGCTTCCCTTGTCTTGCCACGTGCAAGGGGGAAGGCCAGTGCTAACCACAGGCACTCATGGGCTCTGGAAACTTCCCTAGGGCTCTCAGGTGGGGCTGGGGGAGAGAAGCGTTAGCTCATACGTTTGGCAATGGAAGTGACTTCAGCAATTTAGTCTAAGTCCTTAACATAATGATGACAAAACAAATTATTAATAAATACATCTGTTGGACACTTACTGTGAGCTCTTTACATGGATTATCTCACTGAAACCTGAAAACACCATTTGGAGGTGTGTACTACCCGGAAGTAACAGTAGAGAGGCACCTTGCTCAAGGTCCCACACAAAGAAAGGGACCAACGACAAACCCAGGCCCCCTGACCCCCAGTCCAGTGCTCTTGTGCTGTCTTTCCAGGACTACATCCTGGGGCCACGGTTGGGCAGAAGTCTCTGGAGGCTTGAGTCTCCCGAGAAGACACACAGTGTCTTGCTGAGTGACTGACAGAAGGACTAAAGGAAATGGCAGCTCCAGGTGTTTGGTTGGCTTCAGTCCAGGGCATGGCGACCAGGAGGGTCTCCTCTAACTCTGGAGACCCAGACTTCTAGAGCACTTCTGGGGGATGTTTAGCCAGCTCCCTCTGGTCACCTCTCTCTCGGATGCCCCCACGCCTTCTGTCAGATGCCACCACCAGACCTGACCACCTCTCACAGACTCAGGAGGGCTCCCATCACCTCACCTAGGACCTCACTCAGGACCTTAGGAGCTCCCTCCCATCACGCTGAACCCAAACCTACCCAACATCACTTCCTGTTGCGTGTTGGTGCTACCCTCCCTCCTTTCTTCTCTTAAGCTGGTCTTAAAGTCAGTACATCGGGGTTAGAGTGAGGCAGGTCAAAACCCGAGGTGTGGTCTCCCTCAGAAATGGAAATAGTCAAACTAGCACAGTATCTGTCAAAATGGACCCTGATTTATGCTTGTCATAATCTGTTTATGTAGAATGAACCTACCTTGACAAACAGGAAACGGGAACAGCCAACTCCCATCCAGGTGAGTAGGATGTGATAGTGCCCCCTTAGCTCATTTCCTCCTCCCCATGGCACTTGAACCTTGAACTTCATCTCCATTTTGCCAGTGAGGAAATTGAGGCATAGAGGATTTAAGTAAATTTGGAATAAGCAAAAAAGATTAGTGGGTGTCCACTGGAAAACTTTGCAGTGTTTAGAGCTCATCCTCTGGGCTGATTAGAGCCTTTCATTGCTTCTGAGCTTGTTTGCTATTCTAAATTGCAGAGAAAGGATGGCAGCACAATGATTCCTATCCTTGGTTACTCAGATTCTGTTTGTTTGAGGGACGATACTCTCCTCTTGGGGAAAAGTCAGTTTGCTTCCATGTACACTGATTTCAACATTCCTGTTCTGTATGTGTGTTTGTTCCTTGGAGTCTCCTTTGAATGGATTGTGACACCTACCTGGTTCCTCATTATAATGCTAAGGTAAATAGCTCTTAAATATGTGTATGAGTCATGATTTTACCTTTTAATTTTTAAAATTATCTTTTAATAGGGATAAAAGGTAATTTTCTCTGGTCATTTAGACAAGGAGAGGAAGACCTGGGGTTCGAAACCAGACAGCTAGGATGCAGCATCTGTGTTTATAACTGTCACTCTATGTTCCAGGTACTTTGATTGCATTAGAGTGGCTGCAGCTGTAAATTAATCAACCCTTGCCTAAATAAGACCCTTGATCCTAATTCAAACCCTAGCTCTGATGAAAAGATGATAAAATAAATAGTGGACACGTGTGACCCCAGCATTCGTGAGAGATGACCTTAGGTGGTATAAGCAGGACACTCGTGCAGGCCCTACGGCTGAGGAGCACTGGGTCGTTCCTCCCAGGTTTTCTGGTAGTGGCCTTGCACTTGACCTCAAGTAGATGGTGGAGTTCCAACTGATCTGTCTTGCCCTTGGTACTGTGCAGACCTTTTTTGAAGACCAGGATGTGGGAGGGGGTTTGGGAACAAGTTTTCATTCCCCAGGTCTCCTTGGGTGAGGGAGAAGGAGCCAGAAGCTGTCTGGCTTGTACAGCTGGGAGACAGTGACCCAACTTCCTGCCACATATGCTCCAAAAGCCAAAAGCCATCGACCTGATTGCGAGGTAGGATTTCAGGTGCTTGACAACATTAGAATTTAACCATGTCTTATTGACAGAAACTTTCAATATTTTTGCTCACTGAGCGATCTTTACTCCTAACTGGATCATAAATGATTCCATTTTTTCTCATTGGAGAATTTATTTTCAGGTGTTTGTTTTTATAAATTGATTCATTTCCTTCTTGTTTTTATTCATTATCTTTACTTTTAAAATCTAAAGTTTTAAAATTTATCCTCATTATCTTGTTTCATAGTACTTGTTTTATCATCTTTTATGGCAAAAATATGGGTTTATGATAATGATTTTGTTTTTGCTTTTCTTTTTTATTTATTTTTAATTGGAGGACCATTGCTTTACAATATTGTGTTGGTTTCTGCCATACATCAACATGGATCAGCCATAGGTATACATATGTCCCCTCCCTCTTGGACCTCCTCCCACCTCCCACCCCATCCTACCCCTCTAGGTTGTCACACAGCACCGAGTTGAGCTTCCTGAGTCGTACATCAGATTCCCACTGGCTATCTACTTTATATATGGTAATATATATATGTTTCTACGCTGCTCTCTCAATTCATCCAACCCTCTCTTTCCCTGACTGTGTCCGCAAGTCTGTTCTCTATGTCTGCGTCTCCATTGCTGCCCTGAAAATAGGTTCATCAGTATCATCTTTCTAGATTCCATATATATTCATTAATATTCAATTTTGGTTTTCTATTTCTGACTTACTTCACTCTGTATAATAGACTATATGTTCATCCACTTCTTTAGAACTGACTCAAATGCATTCTTTTTAATGACTGAGTAGTATTCCATCTATGTATGTACCATTGATTTTTAATCCATTCATCTGTTGATAGACATCTAGCTATTGTAAACAGTGTCCTAGCTATTGTAAATAGTGCTGCAGTATACACTGTGGTACATGTATCTTTTTCAATTATGGTTCTCTCAGAGTATTTGCCCAGTAGAGGGATTGTTGGGCCGCATGGTAGTTTTATGATAATGATATTAAGTAAACTTTATGTATAAAATGAGTCAACTTAAAAGTGTTAACTACCAATGCAGGTGGTAATTGGATCATGGCAGAAATCAAGATGGTGGTATCCAAATAATGGAAGGTGCCTGTGTGTGCTCAGTCATGTCTGACTCTTTGTGACCCCATGGACTGTAGCCTGCCAGGCTCCCCTGTCCATGGAATTTTTCAGGCAACAATGCTGGAGTGGGTTGCCATTTCCTCCTCCAGGGGATCTTCCCAACCCAGGGATTGAGCCCTAGTCTTCTGTATCTCCTGCATTGGCAGGCAGATCCTTTATCACTGCACCACCTAGGAAGCCTGGGTAGGAAGGTGGCTGGGCTATAAATTATAGCACTGCTTATTACTGTTTACTGAGCATTCATTGCATGCCAGCCTCAATGTTATCCACAGCAGTGCTGTCTGATAGAATCTGTATACCTGCACTAGCCAAGCTACATGGGGATATTGAGTCCTTGAAATGTGGCTAGTGAAACTAAAGAACTGAATTTTTTCTTTCATTATTTTTTTTTGGCTGAACCACATGAGCTTGTGGGATCTTAGATCCTTGACCAGGGATTGAACTTGGGCTCACAGCAGTGAAAGCATTGAGTCCTAACCTTTGGACTGCCAATGCCTGATATTAATTTAAATGTAAGCATCCATGTTTACTATATTAGAGCAAGCTGAAGGGTCAATGGACACGAGTTTGAGTAAACTCTGGGAGTTGGTGATGGACAGGGAGGCCTGGTGTGCTGCGGTTCATAGGGTCACAAAGAGTTGGGAAGCAGTGAGATGTGTCCACCTTGATGGCTGATCCCGATAGGCCCTGGATGAATCATGGCCTCTAGGCTCTGTGCTCCTTGAGCACAGGGCTCTTTCCTTCACTCTGGTGTCACCAACACGAAGCCCTTACCTCTAAAAAACATTTCTCAATGTTCAATGAATAATAGAGGGTCAGAGCACAAGGGTCATCATTTAGAGCAACCTTTGGATCACACAAGTTTGTAACTAGTTTCACTTAAATTCATGACCATAAATATCAAGTGAGCCCTCACATTCCCTGGCAGTCTACAACACACATTAAATATGTTCAGTCTCTGATGATTTCACAGTTTCTTCCAAATGTCCAGCACCCTGAAGATCTTGTGTAGAAGATATACGCTGGCTTTCCGTTCTCCAGGATTTGAACCTATTTGTAATCCTCCATTGTGTGGGTCTTGGTGAAAGGCAAGGAAGATAAAAGGGTCAGAGAGTCACTCCCTCGTCCACCCCAGAACTAGAGCTCAAGCATTGTTGTTGTTTAGTTGCTAGGTCATGTCCAACTCTTTTGTGACCCCAAGGACTGTAGTGTGCCAAGTTCTTGAGTCCATGGGATTTCCCAGGCAAAAATACTTTGAATAAGTTGCCATTTCCTTCTCTTGGGGATCTTCCAAACACAGGGGCTGAACCCAAGTCCCCTGCATTGGCAGGTGGGTTCTTTACCACTGAGCCAGTAGGGAAGCCTCAACTCAAGCATATAATCTATAATTGGCCAATCTGGTGCTTACAGCCAGGACTCTGATTTCTGAGCTAGTGAGAGCAAGGCCCAGGGATCTTTAGAGGCTATTTATAGTGGTGGTCATTGCAGAGTGGTCTTGTGCTGGCAGCTTTATAGGAGGGGTTTTCATCAAACTGTTCTAGTACCAATGGGCCTATGAAGATGCCTTCCCAGTTTCAGTTATAACTTTTACCTTTTCACTGAACTCCAAACTTGTGTATGTAGCTGCTTACTTAATAGTTCCACTTGGATATGTAATAGGAATCTCAGATATTACAAGACCAAAATAACCCCTTTCTTCTTCTCCAAAACTTTTTACCTCTCATGTTTTTCCTGTCTTAGTAAATGGCATCACCATCACCCAGTTGCTCAAATCAAAAGCCTATAAGTCATCCCTGATTCCTCTTTCCTTCTTAGTGTTCACAGACAATTGTGTATGAGTCCTATTGACTCTACTTTTGAAGTATATACTAATCTGATTGCAAATGTTGCAAGCACCTAGAGTTTTGTAATAACCTCTGGGGTCACCCTCATATCTCCCCCAAGTTATTTATGTCCCAATACTTGGAACTTGTGACTATGTTATGTTACATGTTTAAAGGACTTTGTGATTAAATTAAAGATCTCTTGACATGGGGAGATTACCCTGGATTATCTAGGATGGCCTAATATAACCACAGGGTCTTTATAAAAGGGAGGCAAAAGGATCAAAGTCAATAATAGGAGACATGACAATGGAAATAAGGGGTTATAAAGAAGTGAGGAAGGGATGCCATGGGCCAAGGAATGCAAGTGGCTTCTAGAAGGGCAAGGAAACAGATTTTTCCCCTGAAGCTTCCAGATGGAATGTAGCCCTGCAGACACATTGATTTTAGACTTCCGACCTCCAGGCCTGTAAAACACTAAGTTTGTGCAGATTTGTTACGCAGCTATAGGAAACTAATGCAACTGTCTAATTGGTCTATTTCCTGCTTTGTCTCCACAGTAGCTTCTCTACACCACAGACCAAAGATCTTTAAAAATGTAAAATAGATTATCATTGTTCTGTTTAAAACTTCCTTAACAAGAAGCTTTTCTTTGCATTTAGAACAAAATCCAAATTTGTCGTAACTACAGGCCCTATATGAGTTGGTCAGTGGCTACCTCTCCCAGTTCTCCATATTCCTTCACCCCTCCTTCCACATCCACTCTACCCCCACACCGCAAGCCTTATGAACACATGGCAACTTTTTTCCCCTTTGGGGTCTTTGTTCTAGCCATTCTCTGTGTCTGAAACACTCTATTCCTAGATTTTTGAATGGCTGGTCCCTTTAGGTTTAAGCTCAAAGTCTCCTCAGAGAGATTTCCCTGACTCCAACCTAAAGTAGTACCTTCATCAGTATTAAATCATTCTGTTTAGTTGTCTTCATAGCCGTCATTATCTGAAGCTATCAGTTCAGTTCAGTTTAGTCTCTCAGTCTGTCCGACTCTTTGCGACCCCATGAATCGCAGCACACCAGGCCTCCCTGTCCATCACCAACTCCTGGAGCTCACTCAGATTCACATCCATCGAGTCCGTGATGCCATCCAGCCATCTCATCCTCTGTCGTCCCCTTCTCCTCCTGCCCCCAATCCCTCCCAGCATCAGGGTCTTTTCCAATGAGTCAACTCTTCGCAGGAGGTGGCCAAAGTACTGGAGTTTCAGCTTTAGTATCATTCCTTTCAAAGAAATCCCAGGGCTGATCTTCAGAATGGACTGGTTGGATCTCCTTGCAGTCCAAGGGACTCTTGAGAGACTTCTCCAACTTCTTCTTTATTGTTTATTTCCTTCCTTCTCCTTTAACCCAAGTTTCAGGAAACCAGGAATTTGTCTTTTATCCTGCAGTAGCTCCAACTCCAACCACAGTGCCTGGCACAGGCTAAGAGACCCTCAGTGAAAACCCATTGCATTATTCCATACTTGACTTTATCAAGGGCTTAAGGTTCAAGTTGGCAACAGCAAGGCTGGACTTAGACTCCAGGTCTCCTGACTGAACTGAGGCGAAACTAAGACCTGGCTCCAGGCCTTCCTGCTAGAGCTGGGGCCACCGAGCCTGGTCAGAGAAGAGGAATAGTTCAGAGGACCCCTTGGGAAGCTAATACAATGGCAATGATAAAAACAAGAACTAACGTTTGTTGAGCAGGCTCTACGAGCCGCGCACTGTTGTGTTTAATATTAGCTCATTTACTCTTCAAAGCAACACTGTGAAGTGGATACTATTATTATAGGTTGAGGAAACTGAAGCACCGAACTGTTTACTTGCCTAACACACAGCTGAATGTACACGGCTATAAAGTGAAAGTCGCTCTGTCGTATCCGATTTTTTGCGACCCATGGACTTGTCCATGGAATTCTCCATGCCAGAATACTGGTGTGAGTAGCTTTTCCCTTCGCCATGGGATCTTCCGAACCCAGGGATCGAACCTAGGTCGCACACATTGCCGGCGGATTCTCTATAAACTGAGCCATAACTATAGGTTTCCATCAAATCCTTCCGAGCTCTTACTCCCTTCCGCTGCTTGGATGAGGGGATTGCTTGTCTCTGAAATACAGCATACTCCAAAGGGCCTCGGGGTCGTCGCTCTCCCGGAACAGAAGGCGGCGTCCCTGAGCGCGGGCGCGAGGTGGGTGGGGCGGAGAAACGGTGGAAGCAGGGATTGGGTGAGACAAGAAACCTAATAGCGGAAGTCCCGCCCAGGCCGAGCGAAACTTCCGGCTCCAGCAGCTTGGGGCTTGTGCTGACGGAGCGGAGCCAGCAGCGCTAGGATGGTGCTGCTGGAGAGTGAACAGGTATAGCCAGAGCTGTTCGGCTGAGGGACCGATGCTGTTTGGGGCTTAGCTCGGGACCTCTGTCTCGCTCTTCGGGAGGCACAGGGACTTGACGAGGCGGGAAGGGGGTTTGTGGTTGCCTAACGGGGCCGGGCTTGTTGTGTTCCAGTTCCTGACGGAGCTGACTAGGCTCTTCCAGAAGTGCCGGTTGTCGGGCAGCGTGTTCATCACCCTGAAGAAGTGTAAGCAGCTGTGGACGCGGCAAGGCCGGAAGGGGGCTGGGAGGCCGAGCGAGACCCTGGCCCGAGAGCCCAGTGACTGGGAGCCTCAGGCAGAATCTTTCTGCTGCGCATCCTCTGCTTCCCCTGCCTTCCTCCACCTTATCCTGGGCCCATTCAGAGCTGAGGGGCCAGAGAGTGTTAGCGGTTGGGGCTGGTGCGGCCCCCAGCACTTAGCCACCCAAGTCAGTTCCGGTTCCAGTGGGCCCCAGTCATGTCAGCGCTGTCCTGGTCAAGGATTCCAGGCCGCGCCGTGATTAGTGAGATTTAATGTGCTTTGATATTACAATATTCCCGTCTTGGGAGAGCAGGTAGGTTCCCAAGATGTGGCCAAGCCATCTATGATAGCAGATAATGTGGTTAACAGAACTAGATCAGTGGAGGTGGATTAGGTATCCTCTTTGTATCCCTTCCCGACTTATTAACTTTTTGTCTACCTGTTAAGTGTGTGGCTGTGTTCACCAGGATGTATTTTTCATGCAGATGATGGCCGAACTAAACCCATTCCAAGGAAGGGTTCTGTGGAGGGCTTTGAGCCTTCAGACAACAAATGTCTGTTAAGAGCTACTGATGGGAAAAAGAAGATCAGCACTGTGGTAAGTTGGATTCCTAATACTCCTGTTTTGGAGTTTAAAGACTTGAACTTAACTGAGGATGTGTTATATCTATACCAGGTTGTGTGTGTGTGTGTGTGTGTGTGTGTGTGTGTGTGTGTTTGTAAGTTACTAAATAAAGCTTAGTGTGTAGTTCCCCAGCTGTTAATAGAAAGCCCAAGAGCAAAATTAAAATGAAGGCGGTAGAAGTCAAACACTTGTTAGAAAAAAATATTAGCATATCGGTCCTTATTCATAGTACTGTAAGGAGCAGCTGGCATATTTGATTCCTTATTCCCTTACTGTGCTGGGGTTTCAGTGAACAGTTTCTTGGTACCAGATGCTTTTTACTTTTTAAGCTGATTATTCTTTTATCGTTGTGGTTCAGGTACCAAACATGTATTATATCAGGCTTTGAATTTGAGTATGTAGTCTGGCATGCTACAGTCCATGGGGTTGCAAAGAGTCAGACACTACTGAGCATATGGCACACTGAGTAAGAGTTCTAGCTTTCCCTTTCAAAGTGGAAGTTGAATATGGCAAAGTAAGAAGACTCCTTGGATCAAACGAATACTTCTTTATTCTACTGGGGCAGAGCCAGGCTGCCCTCTAATCAGTATAGGATATTGACAGAAATGTGGGCTATAATTAATTGATTAATCTTCCATTACCAATTATCTTGAGAAGATTTTTACAGTAAAGCAAGCATTTATGTGGCTTAAAAAAATAAAGTTGGTGTCATGAAGTATGGAAAACTAAGGAATCTTCAGACATAAAATTTCTCTTGTGGTAGCTTGCAGTTTGCTTACATGGGCCTGAATTAATGGAAGGTAGGTTTAAAATAAGATGGGGAGGGTGTAATTTAAATGGATCTTGCACAAAAGGTTAAGTTCTTTGACATGGCTTAGACTCCTTAGAAAAAGTCAGTGCAATGTGTTTAAGAGATTTCAACAGAGGCGAGAAGCATAGCTTCTTAAGCAGCCCATGTTTCCCATCTTGGTACAATTCTCAAAAGTGCAGAGCTACTTTACTTGTTCCTCAGGCAGAGGAAAGTGGAGTAGAAAAAGAGCTTTCCCATTCCTGCAATGGGGAAGAAATATTTTTAAAGATTAGCATGTCTTCATGAGGCTTTTGAGTTTTACTGGGTGAGGCAGATGAGTTTTTTGTGTTAACAGGGGTTATCTTTTCCCCCTTATTTTCCAGGTGAGCTCCAAAGAAGTGAATAAGTTTCAGATGGTGAGTTTCTGGTGTTCTCTGTGTCCCATTTCTTGAAGCAAGAGTCAGCTTAATGTTTAACACTGGGTTGGGTTAAGACTGTGATTTAAGTTCACTGCTCTCCTGTGATGCTGTGTTTTAACAATAGTTTACAAGTAAAAGCTGCCAAGCTATGAATTTTACTTCAACACTGACATTGTCTTTTTAGCTAAATTTTGTCTTAGGCTTCATATATGCTGTACTTACAGTACTATGTTAAGTCACCTGCAGTCTTCCATTTTTGCTTAAAAAAAAAAAGTAAAAAATATGCAACTCAATAGTGGGTGTTGCAGAAGCTGCTATAATGTGAAGGTGTTTGCCTTACACCATATTCCTTAGGATACAGGTGTCCCATAGTATTCTATACTTTATCAGTTAGGCTTTCTGATTTCGGCAACCTTAAATCCATTACGGAAGTAGGGCAGATGCTCCACCAATTTGCAACTCTTTGCACTAAGATCACGCTCTGTGTCTTTTAGGCTTATTCAAACCTATTGCGAGCTACATGGATGGGCTGAAGAAGAGGGACAAAAAGAGCAAGAGTAAGAAGAGCAAAGCAGCACAGTGAAGGGCACCAGCTTTCCCGCTGTCACCCACTGACCACTGAATTGCTATTTTTCCTTTGGTTTTTATTTTTGGCCAAAGCTGAGTTTCTGATTTCCTTATAATGACTGTTTTCATGTGAGATTAGGGTCATTTTTGGATGGAAGAAGGGCTGCAGTGTTTACAGGGTAGTTACAGGAAGCCAGTTTATCCTAGATCTGGCTAGTGGTTTGTGTTGGACGGTTGTATATTCCTGGATAATAGTTTACAGATTCTGTAGCCATCTGTAAAGAGCAGTGTATTATTTAACCTGTATTTATCAGCACTGACCAACTTCTTTTCCCTACCCCATAAAAAGTTTTTGGCCATAGCTTCTCATTCTGGAATGATGTGATTATGTATAGGCTTGAGGCCCTGTCTTTTGGTTTACTGGAACTGAAACCTGACAATTTTATTAAAAGTTGTGTTATTTCATGGGTTTCCCAGCTGGCTGTATAGTTTTATCATCTTACTTCCTTTAGCAAATCTGAATGAGTTTCCTAGCCAAATAAGAGTTTGTTTAACCAGACTAAGGATAAGCTTATTAGAGAATCATCAAGAATAAAGATTCCAAGTTAATGATGATATTTGATTTCTTTATGCCCTTTACTTTGGACATTTTCATGTGCTTGGTATATAGGGCTAAGGGAAGAACAAAGCTGTTTTCTTGTGTTCTAGCTCCATAAACCCTGTAGTGTTAATAGATTTGCAATTAAAAAGCAACAGATATATGAAAACATTTATTCAAAAGATAAATTTATAATATATTACACATGAAAACCTACAAAGCTCAGCTTTGTAGGACATCTTAGAAGGTAAAGCTAATTTAAAATTACAATGAATGTACAATGTTTTGTAGTATAAGCTCCTGCCTGTTTGAACAATGTAATGATAGTTCTTTAGGATTAAAATAAGATTCTGTAGTAGTCATCTCTGTAGCTGTCAGGAAGAGCACAGACACCCTGCAAGAGGAGGGAAAAGACAGGATCAGTATAATGGGTAAGGAACAGGGCTGATAATTTATTTTTAGAACACTTAACTGTAGGAGTTCTGTGTAATCAAAAACAAGATGGAAGGCTAGTCACTAACAACATTTTAGTGTTTGAAAACATGAACAACTGGCATTCTGACAAGGGGACATAAAGCATAGGAGTTACCTGGGTGATTAAAATGATAACTGAGATAGCTGCTACTGAGATCACCGTGTTGTTATTAATAAGGTCATGACTGTGATTCACAGTCCTGACATGTATTCACTGGTCACCAACTGCAGTTCTAACATAGCAATTTATTAGTCATCTAACCTCAACAAGACAATAACATATTTGTCACTCTAAAACCCCTTCTTGGGGAGAAAGTCCTAAAAACAAACAACGCCCCCCACGTGCCTAACTTGAGTTTTAGCCTGTATTGAAACCTGCAATGCCTAAGTGATAACTTACTTTTTTTCTACTTTGATGTTATAAATCTCATCACAGACTAATTTGAGGTATCTTTGCTTTGGCAGGCGTGACAGCAGCTGCTTCACAGTTGTGTTAAATGCCTGTTCATCAGCATCCCACTAGGAAAAAAAATAGATAAGACTTAACAGAACAGGTACTAGGGTTTATTAATTGGCTTTTCCTGGGTCACTAATGAGGGGTCAATGCCATCCCCCCTCTAAGTACACTGAAGAGATCAGTTACAGGGGGAAAGAACTAGTGGGGAGACTGCGAGGGTTCTTCTTTTGAAGAACTGAATTTCTTTATGAAACCAGCTTACTAGATCCTGCCTAAGAATGCTGCAGCCTCATTGTGTTCATGTGACTGCCAACTGTTACTACTGTCAGCTGTTGACTTTAGGTGAGATGGAGACGCCACCTCTGATGTGCACCCGTCTGAGTGGCTCCTGAAGCAGTAAATTAGCAGTATTGTGCTATATGCTTATTTACCAGACAGGAGAATACCAGTGGGGATGGAGGACAGGGAGGGGGAAGTTAGCTTGTAAGAGAAGCTACAGGATACATTGTACAGCACAAGGAATATAATCAATATTTTATATAAATGGAAAATAACCTTAAAATATAGCATGAAATGTCAGTTCTGGGGCAAAGTTCATTTTTCATGTAACTTAATGTGACTAAACACTCTGGATAGACAAAAGTATTCTTTGGTTAGATATGCTGCAAAAATTACATGTAGTTATTCTTACAGTTAAATATTCTTATAGCAAAATTTTAAAAAAGTTCAGTTAGGCTATTGATAATAAAGGGATGTACCTATTAAAAAAAAAGCATATGAAAAAAGACCTACATTCAATTTTTACAGAAAGATCTTCCATATAGTTTTAGTTCTGCAAATGAGCTTCCCTAGTTGGAATGAAGGTTTGTTTGAAGCAGCACAGTTAGTGGGTGAGAATGTAGATTCCACTAGTCTGCCTTGGTTCAAATCCTGGCTCTGCAACTCCCTAGTTGGGTGACTTTTGAGTGAGATGTTTAACCTCTCTGCTTCCATTCTCCATAAAATGTAAAATAAGGATCTGTAAAAAGGTAACGGTATGTATCCCTTGGGGTTGTTATGATTAAACGAGTTAACATTCCTAGAGTGCTTAGAACAAGGCCTGCTAGAGCTTGACACACAGTAAAAACCCTAGGTGCTTGTTAAAAAACATCTCTGAAATGTAAAAACAAACAAACAAACCAAAAAAAAACCACTAGAAAAGTGTGATTCCCTCAAAATCTGATTTAGTAATACATATCACATAAAAGAAAGAATGCTCCTAAATTCCTGGGACTGCTAGAAAAATGCCTCATATCATAAAATAATGCCACTTTCAACTGTCTTTTGGCAAATCAACAGCAAACTTTGGGATTTTAAAGACTATAGTGCAGAAGAGTTCATCTTGCTTACCTCTAATGACAGAAACTGTAAGATTGTTTCTTTGGGTAAATCCACCTGTTGATACACAAAAATGTATCACGTCAGGGATCCTAAGCAGCACATACTGACTGTGACTGTGGTGTCACTTTGGATGGAGCAGCATGAATGGGATGCTTCCGTGCTGCTTAGAATTTGGCAGTGATGTGATCTCAGCACTTAGAACTAATACATCACACCACAAAGCTTTGGTAGCACTACCTGCAAAGGCCTGGAGAGTGAAAGAGTGAAAATCGCTCAGTCGTGTCCGACTCTGCGACTCCATGGACTATACAGTCCGTGGAATTCTCCAGACCAGGATACTGGAGGGGGTAGCCATTCCCTTCTCCAGGGGATCTTCCCAACCCAGGGATTGAACCCAGGTCTCCAACATTGCAGGCGGATTCTTTACCAGCTGAGCCATGAGGGAACCCCAAGAATACTGGAGTGGGTAGCCTATCCCTTCTCCAGTGGATCTTCCCGACCCAGGAATCGAACATTGCAGGTAAAGTCTTTACCAACTGAACTATCAGGGAAGCCTGAAACATTTAGAAGAATGATTTTCGTTTTCAGTCCCCCTACTCCCAATCTTTCAGAGGAAGAAATTAGGAGAAACAGGCCTGTACCCAATTCTGTTGACAGCAAAAATTTGACAGTGTGGACAAAAGCCATCCTCAGAAAGTTAAAGTGACTTACGGCTAAAATTTCAATTTCGCTGCTTTTCTGATGTAAGTTAGCAAGGGAGGTCTGAAGTCGGGTTTGTACCTAATAAGAAGGAAAGTGTGTTAGAATTCAGAACCTGTCCAGTCAAGCCATCTTTCTTGCCATTTCAGTTCTTATTCTAGGAAACAATCACAGGTGACAAACCAAAGCCTAAAAGGGATCCCAAATATATAAGGACTTGCTCTTCATCCACCTCAGTAAGATGAGTGTCTAGTGTATTACGACCTCAGGGAAAACGAGATTTTATAGCCTACCTTGATCATTTGTTTACTAATCTACTTATTTCTTTATAATTTTGAACTGACATGTAATAAAAGCTCAGTACTGTAAAACTGCATGCGGAAGCAGGGAGATTTTAGTATTAAGCTAAAATTTAAGAAGGGGACAGTGATGCATTGAGAACATGGAACTGAAATATGGTAGATATGAAAACAGTTTCGACCCAACTGAGAAACAGCCAGGAAAGCTAACAAAATGAGGTAACTTGATCTTTTGTGTTTCAGTCTAATTACATTCCTAAGTAATGGCTACCCTCTCATACCCTACTCTCAAATGAGGCCAGTGTCCTGACTCTGCTCATTAGCTTTTCTACGCTGTCCTTCCCTCTGTCCCTTCCATTTGGAACGCCCTCATCTTCTCTCTCTGCCTGCTGAAATCCTTCAGGGATCACCTCCACGAAGCCTTTCTTGATCATCCATACAAACACTGATCTTTCTCTTTCCCCCATGTCTGTAGCATACTCTTAACACTCATTCAGTATACTTAATTCAGCATCCTAGTACTGATTTTCTTCTGTTCTCCAACAATATATATGCTTCTAAGGTTATAAAGTCTTTGAGGACTGTGGCCATGTCACGTGTTTTCCATTTTACCTGGCACTTAGCACAGAATCAGGCAAATAACAGATACCAAAAACATGTATGCAGTGAGAAACCTGCTGCATGTCTTGCGGTGGATCTCCTCTGCTTTGTCATGTACAACAGAACCAAATACGATCAGAAACTTTTTGTTTGGACTCAGTATTTCTGACAACAGCTGCTTCTGGGTGCCCACAGTGTACACTGAGGCCTCTTTGGAGGACAAACAGGGCAGAATCTTGGCACCTGAGATGCTCTGTGTTGGTGAAATTTTCAGAAGTCACCAAGTTCAGGAGCTGGGAAGAAAAACATTTCCAGGAAACTGTCCCTTTGTTCCCTTTCTCGTTTTCTTCCTCTGCGGCTCATGTTAGAAAGCCGAGGACTCTGACCATGTACCTGGGTCTCATACCGCCTTCTGGTGCTGGCTGACAGCTTTTCGGGAGCGACCACGCTCACAATGGGAACAACCGTTGCTCCGTGGATTTCAAACAAGCCTGAAACAGAGTTTTAACAGTTACGGCCTTATCTGGTCCCACTTTCTATTACACACCACAGAGTGGCAGAGATGATTAGAATCCACTTGGGGGTGATTCTAGGGACTGCATTATGTCTAAGCCTTGTTTTCTGTCTCTGCAACTGTCTGCACTTGACCAGAACCCCAGAACCCCACTTATCCCCTAGTAGTTTTGACACTTCTGTCAGGACCACCAGCCTTCCCTCCTTCAGTGGGAGGTGACAAAGGCACAGGGAGGCACTATGAGTCAAACCTCATGAACCTAAGGAAAAAAAGGCAAGCTTATTTCCCAACCTGTAATTCTTTAAATTCCTCTGAGTATTTGAAATCTGATGGTGGCAGAAAGCCTGCTAACAGAAATGAACCCGAAAGACTTAATTCTCTTAAAAGTCAAGTAGTGCCTTCTCGTGGACTTCACTGGGACATTTCCTTTTCACTTGGGTCGACAAATGTAGTAAAACTAAAGGTGTAACTATCACCACTATTTCCTCTTGGCTTTCATGAAAACAAATGTACATAGTGTCTCCAGGGCATTTCAAAATACTTTTCTTCAATCTTCTATATGGGGAAAATTTATCCACATTTGATCTACATAATAAACTGAATCAAAGGAAGATTAAACCACTTGTAAAAATAAGACAGACATATCAGGACCAGAAGAGTCACCAAACTCCCAGTGGTTTTTATCATTTTCTAGAATGTAAGTTTCATAGGGATTAATTCTTTTTGGTATAACTAATTGTACATATGTTACTTTAAGAGGATATTACTGGTGCAGTGAGTTACCACAGTTCTAAGTATTTAGAGCAAACATGTACACACACACACAAGCATTATTATGTTTAAGTTACAATTAGTAATTATACCTGAAGCATTAGAAAATGATCCCTTCAGATTTTGTACTGTAAGATTATCGGAAGCTTCTCTAAAAACAAGCAAACAAAAACAATTAGAATAAACAGTCGCTAAGACAAAAGCAACACATAATTTATAGTGAGCTATACTTAGAGGCTTTCTATTAAATATATTTAATAAATATTGGTCATTAGTGGAGGAAACAAAATTGCACTTAATTATGTTTTTGATTAAGAGCAAATAAAAATTATAAAGGATGTCACTTCAGATTAACATTCTTAGAGACAACATTCTGATTTATTCAGCTGGGTTTGGAATACTGGCTCAATATAAGAAGCTAATTTCAATGAAATACAATGAGTGTTCTTTCTGCTCTCCTCACAATACAAGGAAACATTAGCAATGCCCCACCTTCATTATGGATGCAACCTTGGTGATCACCCACAAGAGAACATTTAGTAAATGAGATTCTTTCAGAAGCTGTGAATGGATGTTCTTTCAAAGACTTAATTTATAGCCTTTGAGAGACATAATAGCACTCTATCTTGGGAAAACAGGGAAATAATCATTCACATGGAAGAAAGATTTTAAGCCCTTCTCTGCTAAAACTAAATCCATCTGGCCTGTTAAGTGTCTTAATAATGTTTGCCTGTACTATTACTAATAGTCGCTATTAATTAGCTGACTATTTTTTATTTTCTAAAGCTCTGCCTTTGATTTGGATTCTTAATTCTAATATCTGTAGAGACTTCAAGAACATGATACACACACACACACACACACACACACACACATATATATATATATATATATATATATATATATACACACCCTTAGAAAGAGCCTGACAGTGAATTTACTTAAGCTAGGTGGAGATGGGCAGGGCCGGGGCTGGGGCTGGGGCCGGGGCCAGGGAAGGCATGCAAGCAAGAACATTGATTTTATATAAGCCAGGATTTCCCAGCCTGCCATTTGGGTCAGATAATTCTTTGTTGGGGTGGAGGTGGGGAGTTAGTCCTCTTCACTATAGGATGTTTAACCGCAGCCCTGGTGTTTTACTGGGCTTCCCTGGTGGCTCAGTTGGTAAAGAATCCACCTGCAATGCAGGAGACCGGGTTCAATCCCTGGGTTGGGAAGAGATCACCTGGAGAAGAAAATGGCAACTCACTCCAATATTCTTGCCTGGCAGATCCCATGGACACAGGAGCCTGGCTACAGTCCATGGGGTCACAAAGTCAGACACGACTTAGTGACTAACCACTACCACCCTGGTGTTTACTAGATAACAGTAGTAGACAACAACCAAAAATGTCTGCAAATATTGCCAAATGTCCCCTGAAGGACAAAACTCTGGATTGAGAATTACTGATGCAAGTCAAAAAAAGTATTAGAAAAATTTATTTATTTGTGGCTGTGTTAGATCTTAGTTGCAGCATGCAGGCTCCAGAGCACGTGGCACATGGACTTAGTTGCCCTGTGGCATGTAGGCTCTTAGTTCCCTGGCCAGGAATTGAACCAGTGTCCCCTGCACTGCAAGGAGGATTCTCAACCACTGGACCACCAGCGAAGGCCCCCAGTAGAGTACTTTTTTCCTAAGCATAAATAAAAGACTTATAAAAATATAGAAAAGGAAGGGAAATGATCCTTTGTAATCCCACTAATCAGAAATAACTATAATGAAAAATTTGGTTCATCATTCCAGACATTTTTCTGTGTATGAGCTATATATTTTGGTTGCAACAAAAATGGGATCATATCTTATTTGTGGACATCCTTCCTTATAATAAACTCAGCTTTATTAGAAAAATAATTTTTAAAGGCTGCACAGTATTTCACTGTATTTACTGCAATTTGAGCAATCTTCTATCACTGAATTACTGTGATATTATAAGTGAGGTTCCCAAAGTGTGGTTCAGAGACCCTGGAGGTCCCTGAGATCCTTTCACAGGGTATTTTCAAGGTCAAAAGTACTTTCACAATAATCCTAACATGCTAATTATCATTTTATTAGTATCTTTTCATTAATGTGTAATGGAATTTTCCAGAGACTACATGATATATATCATAAGAGACTGAATGCAGAAACAATATAAGACAATAAAGACAATATAAGATAGTAATAATAAGAATAAAACAATATAGTTTTTTCTACTTATGCATTAGAGATTACAAAAATTAAAACAACAATTTTTATCTGCAAAACAATGCTACCTTTCTTACTAAATTTATTTTGTTCTGGAAAATAGTTATTTCCTTAAAACGGTTATTTAGGTTTGTATGTAATGAGTTTATTATTGTTATTTTAGAATAAGTATTTTTAAAATGTTTACATTTTAGTTTCTAACAGAAATATTGATCAATATAAACCACATAAATGAAGCTCTTAGGGGGTCCTCAAATAATTTTTAAGGGTATGAAGTGGTTCTGAGACCAAAATTTTTGAGAACTGCTGTTATAAACAATGTGTGTTGATAGACATCTTTGTACTATCCCTATGGAATAATTTTACTGTAAATTCCTGAAGTGGAATTGCTGGGTAATTTTTTTTTAATAGTTTTAAGGCTTTTAACTTTGTTAGATTCCTATGCAGACAGTTGAACCAATTTGCATTGCTATGATGAGTGAGAACTTTTCCCAGAACATTATTATTTTCCAGAATATTAGACCTTTGAAAACCAGTGACAAAACACTACTGCAGTTCACTGACCAAATGAGATAAACGGCAGCTAGACTGTGGTTCCTCAGACTTTTCAAAATGATAAAATAATCTTTGATGTGTTATGAAAGACAAATGCTCAGAGTAAGTTATGACTAGTTTTACACAGAGTTATATAATTAAAGTACTGAGTTATTCAGAAGCTGTACTATGGTTCATTAAAAGTTACCTGTACTATGGTTCATTAAAAGTTACCCTGGGTGGAAAAAAAAAAGTTATCCTGACCTGTCTTTATCTCCCCAAAGGATCAAATTGACATTTAAAATAAATGTATGAAAATTCTATGTAGGCAGTTGCAGCTGGTTTTTTGGTCTTTTGTTTACTAAGTTACCTGGTAGTCCTCTCATCACTGACTTTAGTCCTCAGTTTCTGTACAACGTGGTCCACAAGATCAGACTCCAGCACACGTTTCTCTGTTTGCCTGTCCTTCTCAAAAGACTTAACCTTAAAAAGAATGAAACAGACCCATCATTTCTAAAGCCAACAGGCTGAAGAGTACCGTAGTAAGACTTCAGTCAACAGCTTAGGTTGGTGGTCTTAATCGGGGGTGACTTTGCTCCCACAGGGCATCTGGCAATAATTAAAGACGTCTGTGGTCGTGACCGCTGTGGGGGTGCTGCTGGCATCTGCTGGGCAGACGCCAGGGATGCAGCTCAGCATCCTACAACGGACAGGACAACGGCCCCACAAAGAAGCATCTGACCAGAAATGTCGAACTGTGGCTGCTGAGAAACCCTGGCCGGATGCAAACAGCTCATTATAGACAACAGAATTAAAAAAAAAAAAAAGGCCAAGACAAACCAGCTCCTATTTCATTTGATTCTTTCAAATGTTTTCCCCCTTAAATATCCTTGGGTCAGTCACCAAGATATCTACAACTCCTCCCCGTCCTCTCCAAACCCTAGTCCTGTCATCCCACTTTTATGGCGCCTGTCTGTTCATCTTCACTCCCATGGCCAGTGCCCTGCCTTGGCTTGGGACGGTCTAATATTCTGCCCTCAGCTGTCCCCAGCTTCAGTTATCCCTCACTCCCTTCCATGTTACATCTCCCTGCAGGTTAATGTTTCTTATATACTCTGATGTTCCCTACTGTCCAAAAACATCCACCGGCTCCCCACTAGCTGCTAAATCAAGTTTGAATTCCCTGGTTGGGCATTTTGGCTCTCTGTGATCCAGCTAGAACCATATTCTCCTGCTCAAGTGCCCCTCTGCACAATTCTGCCTCACTCCAAATGACTATTTGGGGTAATACCGGAATATTCTCTGCTGGCCTGCCTCTATCTTTGGGACCACCTACTGAAAGAACTGCCATTACTGTTGTTATTCCTTTGCTTAAAAAGCCTTTTTAGTATCCTGCCCATCCATGGGGGTCCAGCATTAACTGCACCTCCACTCTGAAGACTTCCCTGCTACCTCTGTGGTACTCTCTCAGGTTGAGGAGTCCTCAAAGAGTTTTCTTGCAGGACTCTCATGGCATCGAGTATTTTCCAGCTCCTAATCATGCATGAATGTCTTCTGTTCCCCACCAGATTACAGGATCCTTGACAGCAGGACCTGCGGCTTATATGTCCCTGCATGCCTCTGGCCCTAAATTCAATCCCTTCCACACTGTGAATGCCTAATACGCACTTGCTGAATGGGTGAACACAGTAATGTCTTGCCCTTCGAATATAAATAGGCCGCTATTTTATATTTATAAATATACATGTATTTATAGATATGCTGCCACTAACAGAGGCAGAAGAGTCAAAAGAGCTGGATGAGCTGGAACGATGAGATCACATTTAACAGAGACAAATATGAGGTCCTGCCATCAAGCCCTCACTGCAGAAGACTTGTCAGATACGGTGACAACTGTGGGAAGGCCAGTGGATTTCAGCTGATGATGAATTCAGGAGGACCAAAAGAACTACATGGTAGATAAAGTTAGTTTACTTATAAGCTGTATTAGGAGAAATATGTTATCTGGATTGAGGGAGTTTACAGACCCTTCTTGTTTAGTCAGAATATGCTTAGAGCACTTGTAGAATTCTAGTATCACATTTAACGACAGACATGGAGAAAGTTAAATGTGTCTAGAGGAGGTTAACTAGGAGGGTGAAGGATTTGGAAAATCACTTTATGAGGAATGGCTTAAATAACTGGAATGTTTAAACCAGAAAAGAAGACACTTAAAGTGGTCCACTGCATGGCAGTGGTCTCCCAAAATTCATGTGAAGGTAGTTAAGAGAAAGAGCAAGAATTAGACTTGTTATTTTGACCATTCTAGAGGTGGAACTAGGACCAATGAATGTAAATTTGGGGAAGCAGATTTTGATTCAAGATTTTAAAATTTACTGATCTTTATAGCAATGGGTTATGATGCTATAATTATCCAGCAGAGGCTAGTCGGTCATGTCTTGGTAATATTACAGGAGCAGTCATTGCTCTGGAAGAGGTGTGATCAGTAGCACTAGGGTCATTTATGATTTTGTGACTGATCAAGCAGGCTAGCAGTGGAGACTTACAAACATTCCCATGAAGAATTAACTACTGTAAGAACTACCTTCCTGCTTTAAATGACTAGAAAACCAGACAAAATATATAAATACTGTTTTTCAGACATGGGCAACAAGCAGTGGAGGACTGTTACCCTGAGAGGAGGGGAATGAAGTGAGCCTTTGAGTGCCCCAGATAACTGTGCTGAGGAAGTCTGCAGACTGCAGTGCAGGGAGAAGGAACCTAACCAGAGGCCAGGAGCCTTGCTGATCTGGGGAGAGACTAGAGCTTAGGCAGGCCAGGATGCCTAGAAACCGTGGGGCAGAGGATTGAAGAGGAGAGAGTTACACCCAGAGAAAGAAAGATTTCTGAAGCTCTGCAGAGAAGTCCACTCACATCTTTGGCAGAGAACTGATCTGTGCATGGGAGAGGGAACTATCCAAGGCTGGGGAAACAACCAGTAGAAACGAGTAGGCATAACAATTCCTGAAATCCACAGGGATGGGAATAGTTCTTGTTCTTACAGAGTAGAGAGACCTCACAATACATGGAACCTAAGGCAGAATCCTCCAAAGGGCATTGCCTTAGGAGTGGGGCTAAATGAGATCTAGACTAAAGGCTGTCCTAACAAAACTTAAAGGCTGGAAAGGATGAAGCAAAAGTCAAGGATATTAACTACATCCCAGAACAAAGTCCAGCAGTATGTAAAGGAACATAAGGGTAATTCCCTGGCTGTGTAGTGGTTAGGACTGGGAGCTTCCACTGCTGTGGCCTGGGGTTCAAGCCCCATTCAGGAGCTAAGATCCTGAAAGCTGTGCCATGCAGCCAAAAAAAAAAAAAGTGGGGGGCGGGGGGGACATAATAAAACACAGTACAGAAAAATGGAAACTTCATAATGTCTAATAACTACTCACAAGTTAACAGGCATAAAAAGAGGAAGGAAAATATGATTCATAACCAGGAGAAATTCAGACCAAAAATGTCAAGATGACAGAATTAAAAATGACTATTATAAAGAATATAAAGGAAATAAGAACTATGATGGAAGAAATGGAAGACATTTTTTTAAAATGACACAAATGTAACTTACACAGATGAAAAAACTTCAATACCTGAAATAGGAAATGCACTGGATGGGATTAATAGCAATAAGATATTGCAGAAAAGATCAGTGAATGATCCAGAATAAAGCACAAACAGAGAGAAAAAGCAAACAAAACCCACAAAAGAACAGCCTCAAAGAGCTGTGCTGCTGCTGTTGCTGTCACTTCAGTCGTGTCTGACTCTGTGCGACCCCATAGATGGCAGCCCGCCATGCTCCCCTGTCCCTGGGATTCTCCAGGCAAGAACAGTGGAGTGGGTTGCCATTTCCTTCCCCAATGCATGAAAGTGAAAAGTGAAAGTAAAGTCACTCAGTTTTGTCCGACTCTTAGCGACCCCATGGACTGCAGCCCCACCAGGCTCCTCCATCCATGGGACTTTCCAGGCAAGAGTACTGGAGTGGGTTGCCATTGCCTTCTCCCAATGAGCTATAGGACAATAGCAAATGATTAACCTTCTGTAATCAGAGTCCCAGAAGGAAAAGGGACAGAAAAATATTTGAGGAGATAATGTCTGAATAATTTCCAAATTTTATGAAAACTAAGTCTACAGTTCAAAGAAGTTCTGTGAATACCAACCATTAGAACATAAAACACGACACCAAAGCACATCATATTCAAATGGCAGAAAACTAGTGACAGAAGAAAATCTTAAAAAGGTGTCAGAAGATAAAAAGATAAATTACAGACAGAGGATCAAAGCAGACTTTTAAACAGAAACTATCAGGTCAGAAGACAATAAAACACAATGTTCAAAGTGCAAAAGGAAAAACATATATCATGAATCATATATCTAGCAAATATATCTCTCAAAAACGAAGGTGAAGACTTTCTCAGACTAGGGAACAGTTGAGAGAATTCATCACTTGCAGAATGAAGAATTCATCACCTGCACTAATTAGAAATAATAAATTCTTCAGGCAGAAGGAAAATAAAATCAGAATGCTATCTGGCTGAACACAAAGGAATAAACAGTTCCAGGAAAGGTAAATATATGGGTAAATATAAAGGACGTGCACGCGTGCTCAGTCGTGTCCGACTCTTTGCGACCCATGAGCTGTAGCCTCCCAGCTCCTTGGTCCATGAATTTTCCAGGCAAGAGTACTGGAGTAGGCTGCTATTTCCTCCTCCAGGGAATCTTCCTGACTCAGGGATTGAACCCACATCTCCTGCATTGCAGGCTAATTTTTTTACTGCTTAGCTATAGAGGAAGCCCTATAAAGGACATTACCTCTTTATTTCAAAAACCTCTGTAAAAGGTAATTGATTAATAAAAACCAAAATACAATGTATTATGAAGTTAGTAACATATTTAGAAAACAAATTGGCAGCAATAGCACAAAGGATGGTGGGGGAAATGCAAGTATTTGGTTGTAAGGTTCTTATACTACATTACATGTGAAGGCATACAGTAGTTTTTGAAG
The DNA here is from genome assembly GCA_006408695.1 of Aepyceros melampus. Classification (NCBI taxonomy): domain Eukaryota; kingdom Metazoa; phylum Chordata; class Mammalia; order Artiodactyla; family Bovidae; genus Aepyceros; species Aepyceros melampus. The sequence goes on from SJXQ01009313.1 coordinate 593,441, forward strand.
GCAGAATGTGCAAGTTGTATACTACAAACCCTAGAGAAGTCATTAAAAAATACCACTAAAAATAAGAGTTATAGTCAGTAAACCAGTGATAGAGATAAAATGGAATAAAACTATTTGATCGAAAAACAAAGCATGAAAAGAAAAAGAAAATGGGAGAAAAAAGAACAGATGGAACAAATAAATCGTAAAATGGTAGATTTAAGCCCAACCATTTCAATAACTGCATAACATATAAATTATTTAACCATTTCAATAAAAGGCAGGGAATGCCAAAGAGTGGATAAGAAAAGCAAACCTCAACTAGTGACTGTCTCTAAATCCAAATTTAGCAGAATGAAGAAAAAAAGGGAAATTAATAAAACAGAACACAAATGAACAAAAAGTAGAGAAAAATAAATGACACAAAAAGCTGGTTTTCTGAAGACAAAATTGATAAACCTCTAGCTAGGGTGATCAGGAAAAAAATAAGGGAGGGGGGAGATATAAATTACCATATCAGGAATGAAAGAGAATATCACTACAGATCCTACAGATAGTAAGAGGAATATTTGAAAACTTAGGTGAAATGGAATATAAACTACCAGAACTCAAGGAGAAAGAGGCAATCTGATAGCTCTGTATCTAGGTCCCAGTGTTTTTACTGGTGAATTTTAGCAAATATTTAAGAAGAAATAATACCAATTCTACAACAACATTATCCAGAGGACAGAGGATCCAACTTATTTATGAAGCCAAAATCACTCTGCTATCAAAACTAGACAAAGACATTAAAAGGAAAAAACAAAGGGAAAATATATTGATTTTTCTCCCTTTAAGAACAGAAATAAAGGTTATGAGGTAATCTATTTATGAACTTTTTTGGTTAACTACAACATAGTAAAATTGGTTAGGAAGTTAACTAGAGATATGTCTGCCAGGAGATATTAGCTATAGTTATTATTTTTATCTCCTTAGATGGAGAAAGGAAACAAAGGGGAAAAAAGTAGAGGAAAAAACCTAGTCATAGCTTTAAATTTTTTTTTTAAGTTCAAAGAAAAGTGTTCAGATTCAGATTCTTTCTTCTTTATTTCATACACTTTCTCTAAAAAACAGGCCTAGCAATTCAAAAGGAGAATGAAATAATGGGTTTCCCACCCATGCCCAAGGCCAGGACATCAGTGGGAAGGTTGGGTGTTCCACGATTATTACAGTTTGGGAAATCTGGTTGTTAAATTGTGAAAGATTTCCTCTGGTCTTTACCTTGACGTGGCTTCCTTCTTTATCCGAGACAAGGGCCACATAGGTGATTTCATGATGTCTGCAGTACTCTTGTAATTCCTCTTGGGACTGAAACAAATAAACACAAAGTACTTGGAACAGCTTCAAGTAGTTAAGGAGAATGAAAACACTATGCTCAGTGTGTTCTCAAAGTGAGTAACTAAACATGTTGATCTTATGGTTTATATAAATAAATATTAAGCAAGAAGAGTGTAGAATTCAAATGAGGAATAAGATTTCTTTTGTTTTCTGTGCTTTCACTATTGTTCTAAGGGGCCATATCACCCAGTGTGGTCAGGACAGTAAGGTTTTCAAAGGCTTCACATCTGGATGGTTGCTAAATATTAACACACACATACACAGGGAAAAGGCCTCTGGGGAAAATAAAGGCAACAAAAACACTAGAAGGTGAAAACCAGAACTGAAGCGTAAACAAAGAAGTATCAGAGCAGAGAAGCCTGCAGGGGACACCCCTGTGCTGGGCTGAAATCACCATCACTAAGCTTATAATTTTACTTTAAGACAGAACACTTCTTTAACAATTTATGAAATAAGTGGAATAGGATACTGCTCTGTTAAAGGATTATAATTTATTGTTGAGCATACTTCTGACATGAATTTTTATATAATACACACAAAAATGGACAGCAGCAGCTGCTGGCAGGTAATGTGGAATAAACAGGTGGAAGGGTAGGGTTCCGTTCCCTAGGTGTCTCTTCATGCTCTGGGGCACCATGAGTGATGGTGAATGTGTGTACAGCTTGGAGGACCACCTGGTAATGCAGCCCCTTCTGTGATTTGCGTGCAGAGAAGTGAGCCATCTGAAGGCCCTCCACTCTAAAGGGTAGGCCAGGTGCTCGGTGGCGCCACTCTTCTCATCTCCACCCCCAGAGCAGGAGTTGGGCCAGCTGTGAGAGGCCCGAGGAGACAAAGCTAAAAACACTAGACAGAATGCCTCTGGGAAGTGTGCTGGGCTGGATAATGGCCCTGCAAAGATGTCCACATCCTCACCCTTGGAACCTGTGGCTATGGTATCTTATATGGTAAAAGGATTTTGCAGATTGATTAAAAATCTTGAGATGGGGAGATTATCCTGGGTTATCAGGATGGGCCCAGTATAATCACAACGGTCCTGGTAAATAGGGACAGGAGGGTCAATTCGAGATGGAAGGACAGAAACATAGTGCAGAGGAAAGAAGGTGCTACCCTACTGAGTCTGAAGACGGAGGAAAGGGCCACAAGCAGGCATGCAGGAGGCTTCTAGGCGCTGGGAAAGGCAAGGAAGTGGATTCTCCTACTAAAGTCTTCAGAAGGAACCAGCCTTACCAGACACCATGATTTTAGCCCAGTGAAACTGATTTCAGGCTTCTGAATTCCAGAAGTGTAAGATAATAATTAAGTGTTATTTTAAACCACTTAGTTTGGTAATTTGTTACTCCAACAATCAGAAACTCCACAGGAAGCAAATGAAATCATAGAGATAGTTTGGCAGAAACTAAAGCCATAGACGCTGATTTGCTAGGCGCCCCCCACTCACAGGCGCTTTTTGTCTCCTTACCTGTGACCAGTCATACATGATTTCTGCTGTGATTCCAGCTGACCAGAGTTTCTGGGTTAGGTTGATGGCCCTGGACATGGACATCTGACCAACACTTACAACCAGGAGGTCACAAGAGCTTACTGTAACCTGGATCAGAAACATTGATTACATTTAGAGGAGGGAGATTCCAGGCATGTATGTGAGACCATGGAGGCAGCACTCATATGAAAACAGGCACCTTAAAATCACGTACAGCAACATAAATGCACAAGTCTTTGCTTCAAAATGACATGGTAAACAAAAACGACATAGAATTTTTATATTAGTCTTTTAAGATAAAAGACTTGAAATTATTTCTAAGTCATTAGGAAGATATTCTTTTTCTCTGGGAAAACTAATCTTGCCTGAAACACAGAGGAAAAAACCATTTCTTTGTAGAATTATGACCAGAGGGCTTTGATATGAGTCTGTTAACAAGTATAATCTCTCACATTTATGTAGCATATTCCAGATAAGGAGAGTCAGGCTACTAGACTAAGGTCCCCCAGCTAGAAAGCAGAGACTAAGTATCAACACCAAGATTTAGGCTTGTCCCTCACAGCAAAGACAGTCTCCCTAAACCTCAGTCTATAGCTACTACATCTGAGGCTCCATGTGAATGACTACAAAAGGAGAGCCATCTCAGAGCATGCTGGAAAGCAGAGCTAGTACTTACAGGCTCTTCCATGTTGAGGACAGCAGTGGTTATCTTGTCTATGGCTATGCTAACCCCAATGGCAGTAGGAACTGGCCCCAGAGCCTGTGGTCCTCTAAACTGGGGAATCTGTGGAGAGACAGACGGCTCTGGTTATGAAATGGAGAAAAAAGTGTGATGATAGGAAAAGTGATGATTTGGGGGCATGCGTGCTAATAGCAACTTATCAAAGGGTTCAACAAATAAAGTGTGTCAGAGTGTGTGTGTGCGTGTGTGTGTGTGTAGCAAGAGAGAGAAGCAAGCACACCTGCAAATTCAGGAAATGTTAATGAACGCTGCACCGAGCTCTGCACTGTTCAGTTTGGCAGCCACTGGCCACATGGAGCTTGAGCATGAGAAATGTCTAATCTGAACTGACGTTTGCTGTATATGTCAAACACACTGGTTGCAAAGACTCAGAATGGAAAAGAATGTAAAATAGCTTAAGAATTTTTAGCTATTTGATTACATGTTGAAATGGTATTTGGGTATACTGGGTTAAACAAATGCTAACTGTAAAGACTTAGAAAAAATGTAAATAGCGCCTTAATAATTAAAAAAAATTTTGATTACATGCTTACATATTATTTTAGATATATTGGGTTAAATAAAATACATTATTAAAATAAATGCCACCTTTTTCTTTTTACTTACTTTATGTTACTAGATAATTTAAAGTTGGATACATAGGTTCTGGACCAAGATGGGTAGATACACTTCTCCCTGTTCCTCTAAGTACAGCTAAAACCCCTGGACACTACAGATAAAACAAACATAAGACGACTCGGAGAGTGGAGAGAAGATGGCAGGCTGACCAGGGACCACGGGATCCAAGGAACCACATGTGGTGAGTTCCCTGGGTTTGGTTTTTGCCTCTTGTACCCAGGACTGAGTGCTGGAGAAACTGTCATCCCAGAAATGCCAAGGAGAACAAACAAAAAAGCCCCAAGGAAAATCTGATTTCTCTGGTCAAAAAAATCAAGAAAGGGGCAACCTAGCAAGACAGAAAATCTGTAGACAATACTGGCCCTGGTTAGCCAAATGTCACAGAATTATCATAGACACTCCCACTCATGATAGCTGAGTGGGGTCAAGACATTCCCCGTTACCCAGAGAGGCCTCACCAAGTCCCAGGAGGGTGGTATCTGAGAACACTGAGGGGAGCCGGGACTTCCCTATCTGTGGGAGTAATGCTTCCGCCAGTGGTGTCAGTGGAGACCAGGATCCCAACTTCCACCCCACCCAAGTGGTAACAAGGTGCCCCTCCCCTCTTGGGTGGTGCCAGAGGACGCTGAATGGAAGCTGGAACTTTCACCACTTTCCAGCAGTAACAAGGCCACCTGCCAACTCCCCCACCCCCCATCCCTCCACCATACTATCAGTGGGGTACTATGGGAAGCAGTAACAAGGCAGCTTTCCCACCCTGGGGATGTAGAAGGAGGCCAAGCGAGGAACCTGATCTTCACTCCCAACTGACAGCAGGGACGCGTGACCCCCTGCCTCCTCCACCCTGCCTCCTCTATGCAGTATCAGAGGAAGGTCTCGGTAAGTTCTAGAGTCTAGTCACATAAGACTCAAAATGTCCAGGATACAAATGAAAATCAGGCATCGTAACAAGAGCCAGGATCTCAAAGTGAATGAGAAAAGGCATATCGACAGACACCAACAAAATGAAACAGATGTGAGAATTATCGGACAAGGATTTTAAAGCAACCAGCATAAAAATGCTACAACAGGAATCATAAATGTGCTTGAAACAAATAAAAAAAGCCAAAGTCTCAGCAAGGAAGTGGGAGACAAAAAACTCACTGGATGGGCCCAACAGCATAAATGGAGATAACAGGAAAAACAATCAGAGAAACTGAAGATAAAATCACTAAACAACAGAGAAAAGAGACTGTAAAGAAAGATGTCCCAGAACCATAGGAGCATAACAAAAGATGTAACATTTGTGTTGTCAGAGTTCTAGAAAGAGAGAAAAAAGAAAGTAAAGCTGAAAAAATTGTGGAAAAAATAATGCCGCATACTATGCTGGACAGTGGTCAAAGTTTCAGGTTCCCATTGAGCCTCCTCCGGCAGCCCCCCAGAGGGGAGGAGGGCCTTGTTACTGCTTGGGTGAGGGTGGAAGTCAGGGATCCTGGCCTCCACTGACTCTGCTGGTGGGGGGGCGCACTACCCCGAGGCAGATATGGAAGTCCTGACTCCCCACTGAACCCTCTCCGAGGCCTGCTGGTGCTTGGTAGGAGGCCATTAGCAAAAGACAAACCTATAGATTCAAGAAGCTGGGAAAAATCAAATAACAGGACAAATCCAAAGAAAGTCCTGCCAAGACACATAATTGAACTTCAAACTAAAAACAAAAAAACAAACAAAAAAAATCTTAAAAGCATCAAGAGTCATCTTTCCTATAGGGGAAAAATAATTCAAATAACCCAGATTTCTCATCAGAATCCAGAAACTTTGGGTAAATATAGTAAACTTTCTTCTTTTCTTGAAGCAAAAAGCACAGCACTGTTTGATGTGGACCTCAATGTACACTGAGGAAATATTTAAGACAATCAGATATAGGGGATGGGGTAAAGGACAAAAGGAGTTAAGGTTTTATTAATATATTCCACTGTATCTCAACTGTGCTGGTAATTACAGGAATCTACACATGTGATAAAAATGGCCCAGAATTAGACACACACAGTATGTGGAGGTCCGTGTCCTGGGTCTGGTATTTTATTATGGTTATACCAGCTTTAACCATTGGAAGAAACTGGATAAAAAGTACACAAGACCTCTCTGTACTATCTTTGCAATATCCTGTAAACCTATTAGCTATTTACACAAAAGTTAAAAATAGTACAAATGCATTTCATAAGACATTTCTATTCCTAGTTGAAATATATATATAGGTGTTCAGTAATACCAGTGATTCAATTTTTCTGTAGTTTCAAAAAATTTCTTCCCTGGTAGTCCAGTGGCTAAGATTCATTGCTCCCAAGGCACAGGGTCCAAGTTCGATCCCTGGTTTGGGAACTAGATTCCATATACCACAGCTAAGAGTTTGCATGCCACAGCGAAGATCAAAGCTCTCACAGTGGCAGCTAAGACTCGGTGCAGCCAAATAAGTAAATGTTAAAATAACAAGCTGAGGAAGAAATGCCCTCACCAGCAGGTCATATCTACCACCAGCTGCAAGGATTTCAGATATAGCCCTTTGCCTCCGTCTGATGAACGCCACAAACTGGAAGATGATTCCGCTGTGCTGCTGCACCTTGTAAACAAGCCCAAATTGATCAGGACCTGTCAAGGGAAATGCCACATGGATGTGTCAAGGGCTTGAGATTTAAAGAGTGTGCAATGCTGAAGACCCCATTTTCCATCATGAACATCAGAACAATATATTTAGTATAAACAAAATATTCGGTACACAGTCTGTTGGACTACAGCCTACCATGTAAGAGAAGCTCTGTTCTCTTAGTAAGAATTACCACACAATAGGAATTGTGATGCTCGCAAAGAAATTCTGATATAAGCCAAAATTATTACTAGGTATCAAATGTTCCAAAATGTGGAAAGCAGTGTCTTTCTGGAAAAACAAAACACTTAACTAGCATTGATAAAACCCATTTCCTCCTTGTGCTATTATTAATGCTACAAATTGGCGCTGCCAGAATCAAACAATTGCCAAACCTGTAACTTTATGCCAAGTTTCTTCAACAGTCCAACGACCTCCTCCAGATCTTTTAAGCCGTACTTGACTAACTGGGCAACACCTGTTTTCTGTTTTATTAATGAATTTATGGTTGGGGTTAGATCTTGCAGCTCTCCCTTCTGCTCAATAAATTTGTAGAGTCGACACAGCTGGAAAGCAAGTAGGCACAGTTAGCTTCCAAAATCCATGGCAAGAAAGACTCACTTTGCTGCATGTTTCCTATATGCAGCGGGGAGTGGCAGAGCTTTTGCACCTCCAAAAGGGTAGATTTTGTGGTCAAGGCTAATTTTAGTCTTTTCCACAGTCCCCACTAAGGATCATTGTTTTCCAACAACTCTAAGGCACCTTGCAGAAGTGCTCGAGGTCCTACTCACAGTTCATTTTTAGTCCCACACACAGCGAATGCTGACCCCAGCAGAGCAGACCCTGACACTAGCAGAGCCTCCATTATATGTATTTTCAGGCCAGTATTGTCCCTCTTTGCCTTCTCATGCTCATGAAATTCCATGACTACAGGCACGTCAACGAGGGACAGGAAGGCAAAGTCTGACTCGTTCTAACACTACACTGAATTAGGATGGGAATTCCCGTCCTCCCTTGAATAATTCCTACTTGTAGGCTTGAGATGCAGTTCGGATACCACCTCCTACAGGCAGCCCCCGCTGCCTTCTCTTCCCGCTCAGACCTTAGCCCAGATCCCAGCTCTCCGCAGCTGTACTCGTCGTCTTCGCCAGGAGGGGGCAGCAGCTAACAGTGATCCATCTGTGGACCAGGCACAGGCCCTGGCCCAGGGCAGTTAAAGAGGAAGTAACTATGATCATAAAACCAGAAAAGGAGACTCCAGGGGCTAACGTGGAAACTAAGAGGTAAAACTATAGCTACTTTGAGACTAGGGCAGATAGAACCTGGTTCATCTATAAACAGGTACATGGAATTGAAGAGCTGAATGAAGACTTATGAATGAAACTGAAGGTAGTTCCCTAACCATAAATCACTTGTATTTTAAAAAAATCCCAAAGTGTTAATAATTTCTTTAGTATCTTAAAGATAACATTTAAAAATTTTATGTCTTTGATTTATTTTGTTCTTAATAATTTTTTTTAACATTATATTATCCCATTAATCAGAGAAGGAAATGGCAACCCTCTCCAGTGTTCTTGCCTGGAGAATCCCATGGACAGAGGAGCCTGGCAGGCCCCAGTCCATGGGCTCACAGGAGGCAGACACGACTTACTGACTAAACCACCACCACCCCATTAATAAACTACTAGAAGCATCAGAATTTACACCCCGAGATTCTGATACTCAACCTATCACCAACTCACTCCATGTAATGTGGCATAAGTCACGCATCTCTTTGGGCTTTAGGTGCCTCATCTGTAAAATATGAAGACTGGGCCAGATATTTGAAACTTCCCTGCAGTATTTCTACCCTCTCCTCTAATACTCTTAGGGTTCCCTTTTAAAATAATGAGAGTACCAAATGCCTATGCATGCTAAGTCACTTCAGTTGTGTCTGACTTTTTGCAGTGCTATAGCCCATCAGGCTCCTCTATCCATGAGAAGTCTTTAGGCAAGAATACTGGAGTGGGTGGCTGTGCCCTCCGCCAGGGGTCTTCCTGACTTAGGGATCGAGCCCGTGTCTCTTATGTCTCCTGTGTTGGCAGGCATGTTCTTTACCACTGAGCCACCTGGAAAGCCCACCAATGCCTATATTAGATACTAATTTTTCCATTTTGAACTAATCAAACACACAACTTTGAATTAACGCTTAATATCAAATGACTGGGCTTCCCAGGTGGTGCTAGCAGTAAAGAATCCACCTGCTAATGAAGGGATGTAAGAGACACAGGTTTGATCCCTGGGTTGGGAAGATTCCCCAGGAGGAGGGCACAGCAACCCATGCCAGTCCTCTTGCCTGGAAAATCCCATGGACAGAGGAGCCTGGTGGGCCACGGTCCATTGGGTTGCTAAGAGTTGGACACGACTGAGTGACTTTACTTTCACTTTTTACTTTCATGCATTGGAGAAGGAAATGGCAAACCACTCCAGTACTCTTGCCTGGAAGATCCCATGGACAGAGGGGCCTGGCGGGCTAGGGTCCATGGGGCTGCAGAGTCGGACACGACTGAAGCGGCTGAGCACACATGCACATCACATGACTAATGGATAGAAATGCGGCAAAAAGCAAAGAAGCTGACGTTTCAGCTACCAATGTGGCTATCTTGTGCAAGCGTGAAGTATTCTGAAATGTGATATTAGTTCAGAGAACCTTTTAGGCTTGAACCATTTTAAGGAGTCACTGAACTGGGCAGTTTCTTGGACAGATTCTTTGTGTCATTTATACACGGGACTATTTCTGCACATGGCTATGTGCTGTGTACATATCTAGGGTATTGCATAAATACTGTCCTTTGTACTAGAATTTTATGCCATTGAGTCACTCTGTAATTATTAATACCTCCTATAATAGTTAACATTTAAAATGTAATCTGGTCTAATTTCCAGAGTTCCTTGCGGTATGTATCTGGTTTACTTTCCCAACCTGCAAACTATTAATATTTGAGTGAGTTCTTTAAACTGTGACACCCTGTGAAGGTCGTGAGCTGAGGGTAGACACATACTGGATGGATTCCTCATGGCTTTTAAAGGCCAGTATGAAAGAAGAAGTTGAAAGCAGTCCATGGACTCTTCCACTGACATCTCTCTATATCCCTAGCACTGTGCCTGACTCATGGCAGGCGCCCTAGAATCTGAATAACTCCGCCTGGCCTGCGCATCATATTTTATTTTATCCCATAAGTGAAGTTTGCTCATCACCGTAGGGTTCCCAGGGGGCTCAGTGGTAAAGAATCTGCCTGCCAAGCAGGAGACACGGGTTCCATCCCTGGGTGGGGACGATCCCCTGGGGAAGGAAATGGCAACCCACTTCAGTATTCTTGCCTGGGAAATCCCATGGGCAGAGGAGCCTGGTGGGACACAGTCCATGGGGCTGCAAGAGACTTAGTGGCTAAATGACAACAGGATTATGTAACTGAGTGTCAAACCAGGTCTAGAAGGGCTCTGGGAAAGGTAAAAAAAAAAAATCTTCTCTTAAATAAATATTCAGGAAAATGTAAGAAATCCCTGTTGTCTTTTGCTTTTCAGGGGCTCAGTTAAGTCAGGGTGACTGCCAAAGATCTGGGCCCAACCTCATGCTCGAAGAGAGAAATGACAAACCTATTTACCCTGTGGGATTTTCCTCACTGCCAGTGAGATTTTCAGGAGTAGGTAATGCCCTAGAAAAGAGCTATAATGCAGCTCTGAGGTGCTGGAAGACCAGGAGGTGGGGAGGCCTGTGAGGTGGAGCTCTGCGTCGCAAACGATCCTGAAGAATCTACTTCAGCAGAGGCCGAGCAGTGTGAGGTATGCTCGGCAGGAGGCTCCACCGAGCACAGCTTTGGTGAGGAGTGTGAAGAGAAGGATATGGTGTCAGGAAAACAGCATGGAGACGCATTCTTTGATCATGGCCCTGATTTCTCTTCCCCCAATTCCAGACGTTGCCATGGCAGCTACTTGAGGGAAAAACTGTCTGAGGTGGCGGGAAGTGCCACTGCCTGACTGCAATGAGAATTTGGCATTTTCTGGAATCACAGCGTTACAGAGAGAGCCGTAACACACCATTGAAAGATACTTACACTATTTGATGACAAGGATAGATTACAAAATTTAGCTTCCACTTCTCTCCTCGTCAGCTTTTCTGTCTAATGGAGAAGAAGAAGGTAACAATGAGTGTCACATTTGGCCGTGAACAAGATAGTTTCCAGGCTAATTGTGACAGGTGTAGCCTTCATTTTGGACAAACTGCTCCTCATCATGAAAGATGGATTAACTGATTAAAAGACTTTTTTTCCCTTTACAATTCACGTAAGCTATATAACTAACATTGTTTTAAAATGTGGGAAAGATTGAGGGCGAGAGAAGGGGGCAAAGAGGATGAGATGGTTGGATGACATCACTGACTCAATGGACATGAGTCTGAGCAAACTCTGGGAGATAGTGAAAGACAGGAAAGCCTGGTGTGTCGTAGTCCATGGGGTCGCAGAGTTGGACATGACTGAGAGACTGAACAACAATTCCTGACAAAAAAGAATTAACAAGGAGAGAGCTGTACTTGCTGAATGATAAGGTGACCCAGAGGAACAGAGGCTTACCCAGGGCTGCTTATGCTAGAGTCAACTGATCCATATCCCTTAATGAAAGCCATGTGTGGACAGGCTCTGAGTGCCACCCCATGCTGCCAGGCAGCCTACAGAATATGAACAAGAGGGATGGGAGGCTCTTTGTACCATCCCTGGGCTTTCTGCCAGCCTCCCACTGACACTCTGTTCTATCTGTCCCTGCCAAACAGCAGCAGCACTTTGGGAGGAGAAAAGAAACATGAAGAAGCAAACACTAGGACCCTTGATGTGTCCCAGGCAGATGAAATAAAAGCTGGTTGAGCTTTTAAGTGTACAAAAAACAGTCAACCATTACGAACTTCCCCAGCTTATCCTGTCTTAATCATAGGCTGTCTGGCACTGGTAGTGACTGTATCTTCTTGATGTTCTTGTTTATTATAAAAATAATATTTAACATGAAAAGAAATTAGAAAAGATAAGGAAGGATTCACCTCCACCCCAGCACTATAATATTTAAATCTTCACTGTCCCCCCTTCAGGCTCTGCACAAATACTGGAGAGTAATAAATACAATGATGTGGCTAAATTCGGAAGGGCAACGGGAGGTGATGCTGCCCCAGTCTCACATAAATGAGGTGATAAATGAGGCCCCAAGAGAAGCCTAAACCAGTCTCCCCCAGTCTATAAATGACTTCACTGATAAGCTCAGACAGGCTGGAAGAATTACAGGCAGGACATAAGTCTTTTACTATCAAAACTAATACTCCCTTTCTTGGCCTCTCTAAAGAACAGTAACAGTGCTTGTGAGATTAACTTAGGCAAGTTAATCTTCATAAAGGGTTTAGAACAATGCTTGGCACATATATTCTGAACATAGTGCATGCTTAGTAAGGGCTGACTATTTTTAAACTTATTACAGGCAAGTATCAGGACCAATTACTTAGTGATTTTTTTGCCTTAAGAAGCAAGTAAATAAGATAATTCAATCTTCTGAAGTTACCCTTGCAAACACACCATGGAGGTGTGCTATACTAGGCGTAGTACAGGATAAAAGCTCAACCAATACTTGTTAACTATTGATAGAAAAACAAAAGCAAAACTGTTGGTAGAATCAAAGCCATTGGTTCTTTTACCTTAGAGCAATGAGGGGAAGGAGATAAAATTCCCAATTCAGTTTTATGGTTACATCACTAGGAAAACTCCTATCAGCTATTATTATCATCCTTCAATATCAACTCAAAGGAATTAAATGCTTACCACAGCATCATACAGAATAACATAGACTTGGCTGAGTTTATCTTCTGGGATCCCACAGTGTAAGAGTATTGCTTTCAGTAACATGGTATGGTTCAAGTAAATACTGTAATTTCTTTCCTAGGATAGAGAAATTATTATTTTCACTATAAAAGCAGCACAGGTACCTGATGAAATCTAGAATCTTATCCCCAATTTACCAAATTGACACAATGGAAGGAATGAATTTTAGCATATTGCCTTCTAGTTTACTTTTCATATATATTCTTCTTACACTGTTGTGGCAGAGTATAATATATTAATAATTTAATCTTTATCATACACCTCAGAAATACTTTCATCTCCAGCTATGTTCAAAAGCCTGAGGAGGGTGACACAGATTTCAAAGTGGGGGAAGACCTGGTTCAGTACTGACAGACCTATAAGCTGAGCTGGTGGAGTGTAAGCGCACAGTCAAGGAGCACTCACAGGGCGGTGAGCGGTGCGCTGAGCCTGGTGCAGTGGGCTGCACAGACAGTGGCCTTGAAAGAGCATCTCTGCCTGGAGGAAACAGCTGGCAACTAGCATGTGGGTTCTCATCTCACGTCCTGTGAGAGCTGAGAAGAAAAGGTGGCTGGCCAATCAGGGAGGTTGCAGGCAGGCTCCCAGGCCCCCACTGCAGCTGGGTAGAGAGGTCTATCTGGACAGGGGTGCACGGTGACTGAGGGGAGGTCACAGTGACTGTGGAGAGGGTAAGAGCGGCGTGTAGCGGAGATGGGGAGGGAAGGGTGAGGAGAGCAACCACTGAGCGCACAGGAGCCTCCACTGGCTGGGGAGTCCACAGAGACCACACAAAGTGAGGCCAGTTGTTAACAGCCTGGGCGGGGACGTCCCTGGCAGTCCAGTGGTTAAGACTCTGGGCTTCTAATGGTGGGGGCATGGGTCTGATCCCTGGTTGGGGAACTAAGGTCCCATATGCCATGCAGTGTGGCTAAAAATTTTAAAAATTAAAAACTGTTGCAAATCAACTAAACTTTGATTTTAAAAAAAGAGAAAATGCATTCCATGTAATCTAAAGCAATAAAATAATTAGTACATATTTTTTAAAAAAGAGCCTGGGCGTAGGAGGGAGCTGAGGGTTCCCAACATGCTCAAAGTATCCTAAATTTCTTAGCTGGATTCGTCAAATTTTGGAATGCATGGAGAAACTACAGCTTCCCCACAACCAAAGAAACAAAAACAAAATTCATTCCTTTCCAGGCGGAGCTAAGAGCATGAGAGTCTCAAAAGCGACAGGAAGCTTTCCCAGGGGCTTGAGTGACAGTGTGTTCATGGCCAGCACCATCTGAGAAGCAGCTCTGTGGCCCCATGGAATCTGCTGAAGGACTCTGTTTAGCGGGGTAACCTCGGGATGTTAGGGTCTGGGAAGGAACCTGAAGTGCTGGGAACTCCTGGATGATTTCGTAGATGGTGTAGATGATTTCAGCGGTGGGCAGTGAGCTGTTGGTAGTAGAGGTGACAATATCAAATGCACACTCCAGAAGTTCTTTGGGATGAAATCGGTCCAATTTTCGAGGTCTGAACACACGTTCTATACAATATCTGTGGAGAGAAGGCCACATTTCTAAGGTCATTGCTAGCTGGAATTACATATGCATAGGAGATTGTTATAAAAGAAATAATATGGAAAAATCAATCAGTAGTATGATTAAGAGAACGTAAAGATAGATTTGCCCAGAATAGTCATGCCTTGTATCTAGGTTCCAATTCCCAGTATTTACCACTATTAAGCAATGGGGTTTATTATTATTTTTTTTAAGTCTGAAATAGACATGAAATAACACAGAAAAATAATTTTATCATAACTGCTTTCTACACAGTGATGGCCACACTTTATGATTAGTAACTGTTTACTTGGAATTGAGAATAAAGGCATGCAAAGAGCTTTGACTTTGTTTAGGAAAGGAGCTGCAAAGTCAGGTGCCTTGCTGACAACAACATTGCTCCGATTTATGCAGATCTTGGTGTTTGCCCCTGTGGTATTTGAATGAAAACCTTTCCCCAGCGGTAAGTGCCTGGAGGTTCGGCACTCCTGCTGGGTTTCCTCCACTTCTCCACAAGCTGTTTTTATTCAGTTACCTGTGCAGGCAGTTTTCACACAGAGACCACTGGCCACTTGTCCTTTCAATTAAATTTTAAAAGGGGCCATCTGTGATCAAGAACAGGCAGATATTTTTCAAAGCAATCATTTGTGAAAGTACTTGGTCAAGTGGCTTGGGGACATTTAGAAGGCAGAGAAAAGACTGGGAGTTTCAGGCTGCCACCCAAATGCAACATTCCTACAAACAGGGGATGCCAGTCGTGATCATAGAAAGGGGTACTGGCGCTGGGCTTTGTGACCATTTTCCAAGCTCAGTACTTTAAACTCCAAATACTTGACTGTGTAATGATCACAGTAGACGAAATACTCTTTTTGGGTTTCTTTCCCACGTGCACCAAACGAACCCCCATTTTTTCTTACCGCTTTAAATTCAATATATTATTTCTCGCCACATATCTTGCAAAAGGAACCTGAAAAATAAAGTTTCAAAGGTCAGTATCAAGAGGTGCCAACTACTACTCCTTTTGTTTTTTTAACCTTTGAGTTGTAAGTCACATACCATTGAGTTCACCCTTTTAAAGTTTACAATTCAGTGGTTTTGAGAATGTTCACAAAGCTGTGCACTGCGCCACTCATACTCCTTGGAATGTTTCTGAGTTGGTCAGTCAGCAGCTGATCTCACTGCTGGATGTAACACCAACCTTATTCGCTGTGGCATTTCTTAGGTTCTTAAGTTTGAGAAAAAAATCACTTTTAGTGAAATATACTCTGCCAAATTTTATTCTGTGCAAGTTATATGATGACCTGTGAATTTTTTTTAAGTGTCACAAAATACTGCAGTCAAAATGGGTATTAGCTCTTACAAATTTCCTGACTTTCTCATAGATCTTACAGAAGAAATTCTTAATAACCACCCACTAATAATCACCACAGTTTATAAAACCATTACCAGATTGCTTCAAGAGATCTGACGTGGTATCATTAACTAATAGGTCAAATTCTCAAAGGGCAATTATTTTTTATTTGGGGGGATTTAATATATTTGCTCCCAGAAGGAAAGCTAATGTTTAACAATCTGCATTTTAGTGTCCTAATGTCTAGACAATAAGGAGCCAGTTTTAAGTATAGCTATGTAAATATTTGCCCCTCTGTACTTTCTCTAACAGAGCCCAAATCTGACATGCTACCTACTCACCTCTCACTCAGAATAATCCCAAACCACCAGACTTACTGCAAAGAAAAACGAAATCCAAGGGCATGCAAGGAATTTCTCTTAAACCATAAAAGCAAAACATGTTCTTGCAATGCGCTGCAAAGCACAGATATGAAAAAAAGACAATGTCCTGATTCCAGACCTCCCTCCAGAAAAATACAGTCAGAAGTTCCAGTTTTTGACACTTGGGTCTGGGGACACAAGCAAGCCGGTATGTGTCACTACACACACGCATGTGAGAGCGCTACGCACATCTCAAACACGCAGGGGCTTGCAGACACCTATCTTTGTGCACATGCTCAGCTGGTTTCTTAAACTCTTTTCATCCTCTGTATAATAAAAATGGAATTCTTCAGTTCAGTTCAGTCACTCAGTCGTGTCCGACTCTGTGACCCCATGAACTGCAGCACGCCAGGCCTCCCTGTCCATCACCAACTCCCGGAGTCCACCCAAACCCATGTTCATCAAGTCGGCGATACCACCCAACCATCTCATCCTCGGTCGTCCCCTTCTCCTCCTGCCCCCAATCCCTCCCAGCATCAGGGTCTTTTCCAGTGAGTCAACTCTTCGCATGAGGTGGCCAAAGTACTGGAGTTTCAGCTTCAGCATCACTCCTTCCAATGAACACCCAGGACTGATCTCCTTTAGGATGGACTGGTTGGATCTCTTTGCAGTCCAAGGGACTCTCAAGAGTCTTCTCCAACACCACAGCTCAAAAGCATCAATTCTTCTGCACTCAGCTTTCTTTATAGTCCAACTCTCATATCCATACATGACCACGGGAAAAACCATAGCCTTGACTAGACGGACCTTTGTTGCCAAAGTAATGTCTCTGCTTTTGAATATGCTATCTAGTTAGTCATAATTTTCCTTCCAAGGAGTAAGCGTCTTTTAATTTCATAGCTGCAATCACCATCTACAGTGACTTTGGAGCCCAGAAAAATAAACTCAGCCACTGTTTCCCCATCTATTTGCCATGAAGTAATGGGACTGGATGCCATGATCTTAGTTTTCTGAATGGTGAGCTTTAAGCCAACTTTTTCACGTTCCTCTTTCACTTTCATCAGGAGACTCTTTAGTCTTCTTCACTTTCTGCCATAAGGAATTGTTAGGTAGTTAGATTAGGAAAAAGGAGTCCAGAATGAAGTGGCTAAAACACAAAGAAGGGAAAAGCCCATGAAAATAGAACAAAGGAAGGTCTGAGGACTGGAGTGAGAACCTCAGGTGAAACAAACAGCCCTCCTGGCTAGCCCAGTTTACATAGGGCAGGCTCAGGGGTAGGAGAAAAAAACATAAAAAGAAGAGCCAAAATTGAGCCTCTGGCTTCTCTTCTCTTTCAGTCTTTTGGGTCAGCCCGCCCTCATGCCTTGAGGGTGTATTTTCCTTTCCTTGCCAAATAAAACTTGGTGTTACAGCTGTAACACCAAGTTGTAACACTGGTCCTTCCATCACTTCAAATTTTTGCTGTGGCAAGACGGAACTGAGGAAATCACAACCTCCCCCGAAAGAATCATATTACAGTTCCTTTGAAACATACTTTTTTCCTAGCTAATAGGATACCAATATAATATAGATATGGATCTACCTAAATATATATGCATTTTGATCTTTTACCTCTTTCATATTCCATAATAAATCACTCAACCATTTTGCTACTGATGCAGTAGCAGTTTTCAGTTTTTGACCACCATGATAAACTGGAAATGGATGTCTTTTTAATATTTGTATACCAATGTGTTATTTCTTTAAATAAATCCCTCAAAGTGGGATTGCTAGCTCAAAGGGTGTAGTATATGCATTTACTTTATTAAATACATTCAGATTACTTTTCTAAAGGTTCAGCAACTTACATTCTCATCAGCAATATATTAAAGTACCTATTTTCCTAAACTCTAGTCATCTGTGGGCATTAAAGATTTTTGCCAGTCTGAGAGGTGAAGTTCAGATACCTTTGCTTTGTGTTTCCTTATTAGTGAGGTTGAATATCTGTGAGAAGATTATTAGCCCTATGCATCTCCTCTTCAGAGAACTGCCTGGTTACAGCCTTCACTCATCTTGCTACTTGTAAGTGCTTTCTGTACAAGAGGAATATTAACCTCTTGCTGTCACACGCATGTACAGTACAGATGGGCTTGTTAGCAGCCAGCACCATGCGAGTGATCAATCAGTAAGCGTGCTGCTGTCAAAGGGAACCCCGGGGATAAGAAAGCAAGCATGAGCAGACTTCAGCACACACTCTTAGCAGCGCCACTTGCTGTTACAAGAATTCAACTGTTCTAGACATTAACGTATGGGAAATGTCTGGGTTGGCCAAGTTAGCCTGCTATGATCACCTGGAGGAGCTCAACACTGATGTGCAGACGTGGTACCTGCTTCTACATAAGCACTGAGGTGGATGCACACAGGGTCAAAGGTTTACCATGATGCTCTCACCCTGATAACTCTCTTAAGATTACGTTTCCTAAAGGTGACATTAAGAAAATAAGCCTGGGGGCAAGAATGACTGGTGGGGGTATTCCTTTAATATGGTACCAGCCCTGGGACCAGGCATGGCACCCACACTGTCAGCAAAGTCTCCCAGCCTCACCCGCAGGTCGAAAGGCAGCATCACCAGCATCCCGCTGTGGTCCATGAATAAGGCAGCTTCATTGTGCTCATATATTTGTCTGTTTCGGGGAAGCAGCAGTGGGGTACACAACTGGACGGCTCCTACACCAAATGAGAAAAAATAACTGGTCACTGTTTCTCATGCTTTCCAGAGACACAAATTAAAATAAACACAAACGTGACAGTTAAGACTCTGCCACTAGGCAGATAAAGTGTTGAAATCACTTTATCTTCAATTCTCTAAGTTTACTAATGGAAAGCTCATCTAAGCTTAAGTTTGTTAATTTAGTCACATTTCCTTTTTTTTTTTTTTGGCTGCACCACAAAGCTTGTGGAATCTTAGTTCCCCGACGAGGGATCAAACCCAGGCCCATGGCAGTAAAGGCACTCAGTCCTAATCACTGGACTGCCAGGAAATTCCCTAGTCATATTTCTAACTTCACAAACCAACTGTATTTTAGCAACAAGGTGATAATACTCAAATCTGCCTCCCCTCCACAAGCTGAATTATAAAAATAGCTTAAATGTCATGGGTGTCAAGTGAGTGTAACTGAATTTAAAAGTAAAGCATGGCTGCACCCAAGTCCATTAACATGACTTTCTGAAGAGGAAACAAAATGTCTTTTGAGAAGGCCCGTGTTTTTAAGAGGACATACCGTGTCTTTTGAAGATGCGGATGATGGTTTCACACACGTGCTGCTGTATCTTGGCCGTGCGGATGGAGAAGCTGCCCTAGAACACGATCAATTCAAGTGTCATTGAAGCCTGATCAAAGGGCTCACCCAAAATATCTTTCTGCAGCTTGTCGTATGCATTATATTACTTAATCCCAAGATCACAAAACAGATCTCAACAAGTCACTCTTCTTTTGAACATATTCAGGAAAGGAGAAAACCATATGTCTTGCAACATGTCCTATTTTGGGAAGGCTTCCTCAGTTCAAAGTCCAAGCTCTCAGTAACGGTGATGTGTGCCTTTCAGAGACAGCTAGTCCTACACACAACTCTCCAAAAGGACTTTCAGAGATACTGTGGCAGTCAAACATCTAACAGCATCAAACTCCCTCCCACAGACTACAATATTTCATAGTGGGCCTCTTGAAAGCTACATGGCATTTATATATTTTGTAAATAACTTTCTTTTTCATTTTTTCTTATAATAAAAGTAGCACTATTTCACTACAGAAAATTTATTAAAGACAACAGAGAAGCAAAAAACCAACAATTAAAAAGTCAACCATAATCCTGTAGATATCTAATATACCAGTGAAGAAAAACCACTTAGGCCCTGAAATCTATACTGATCTTCCACAAACCTTACCAGGACTTTCTGCTACTCTTCAAATTCTATTTTAAGCATATGGAAATGTATACAGAATATAATAAATATCTATTATTAACTCATCCAACTTTATAAAATTTTAACATTTTGCTATACTGTTTCAGACTGTTTTTGCTTTTAAGAAAGAAAATGTTGAAGTCTCCCAAACCTGCTTGTGCTTCAGAAGCTACCTGACGAGCTTTTAAACTGAGATTCTTTTGTTTATTTATTTATTTGGCTGCAGTGGGTCTTGGTTGCAGCACTCAGGATCTTAGTTCCCTGACCAGGGACTGAACCTGGACCCCCTGCATTGGGACCATGGAGTCTTAAACACTGACCACCAGGGAAGTCCCTGAACAGAGATTCTTGAAGTGCTTCACACTTATACTCCAAGTCACTGTATTGGATGTAGGGCCTGAGCCTCTGTGTTGTCAAAGGGCCTCACAGGTGACTTTAATGTGCAGCCAGTATTGGGAGCTGCTATTTGACCTGGATCTGAACTGGTTTTTTCAGCACTGGCATCTGGGCCAGGGCTTGGTCTCTAAAAGCACCACTTCTTACCCTCTTTGGTTAGGGGGTGGATCAGGAACTCCTACAAGTAAGTGACTAAAAGTGTGGCTCTTCCTAGAATAATGCACACGCACACACTGTGCATACACAGACCTCAGACTAAGAGCTTGTGTTGGACCAGGACCTACGGTATAGCACAGGGAACTATTGCCAATATCTTATAATTGTTGTCAGTGGTTAAGTTCTGTGTGACTCTTTGTGACCCCATGGACTGTAGCACACTCGGCTCCTTTGTCCTGTGCCATCTCCTGGAGTTTACTCAAATTCATGTTCATTAAGTTGGTGATGATATTTAACCATCTCATCCTCTGCCATCCCCTTCTCCTTTTACTTTCAATCTTTTCCCAGCATCAGGGTCTTTTCCAATGAGTCGGCTCTGCATATCAGGTGGCCAAAGAACTGGAGCTTCAGCTTTAGCAACAGTCCTTCCAGTGAATATTCAGGGTTGATTTCCTTTAGGAAACAAACTATAATAAAACCTATAATAACCTATAATAAAAAAGAATCTGAAAAAGAATAGATATATATAGCTGAATCACTTTGTTGTATACCTGAAACTATTACAATACTGTAAATCAACTATGCT
Source organism: Aepyceros melampus (assembly GCA_006408695.1). Taxonomy (NCBI): domain Eukaryota; kingdom Metazoa; phylum Chordata; class Mammalia; order Artiodactyla; family Bovidae; genus Aepyceros; species Aepyceros melampus. The sequence continues at coordinate 614,464 of SJXQ01009313.1, forward strand.
TCAATTAAAAAAAGAGAGAATTTATGTTGGAGGCATTAAAGGAACCCAGGAAAATTCAGGAATGGACTCGATCCTTTTGTAGAGCGGTAAAGCTCTTTCAAGCCATGGCTTACCCCACCTTCAGTATGTCACTGTCGTAGGTGTAGTCGATGGCAGGGGAGATGCGCTGGGCGAAGATCTGGCCCATCATGGTGCGGTAGGCCTTTCCGTCCACGTTGGCCAGGGTGTGGTGCAGCACCTCGTGTAGCTCCGATTCCTCCATCTGGGGCGGGGGCAGCAGCTCGCTCTTGAGCAGTTCTGTGGCCGTGGGCCGCTTCGCTGGATCGTGGTTCAACAGCCAGGAGATGACAGATTTCTACAATGCAATACTGGGGATGGGATGCGATGGATGGTGCTCGGGAATTCTCCCAGCAAGCTGGTGGTTAGTTCAGGTCCTAAAGGACACACTTCTTTCCCTTAGATGGTCCATTTTAGTTGGTATTTCTGAAATTTCTGAATTTGTCATTTCCCCCCAATAGTTCATTATGGTCATAGGATTGTGCAACAAGGTAATATTAATATAATATCTTTCCTAAAAGGTAGAGGCCCTTTTTGTACTTCACTGTTATAAAGGACCAAAACAACCTTCAAGAAAGACATAGAAGGAAAAGTTAGGCCTTCTAAACACACTGTATCTAAAATATAGCTTTTTTGGTACAGTTCTTGAACCAGACAAGATACAAGAACATAAAACAAGTTATTTTTAGGTGCCTAATTTTAGTAGAAAACATAATGCTTAAGAGCTGCTGGAATCCCTAAATCAGCAGAAATTATCTTGTTTTTATGTTATCTGTATTCATACCATTCCCTTGAATTCTCTTCTGTTACTCATTTATTATACCTTCATAGCTACTACCTAATTAAGCAGGGAACTATTTGAAGATACTATAGTTCCCTGCTTAAACCTTTGGAAGGCCCCAGAATGATTCTGTAATTCTCTTGTTCATAAGGAGTTAAGAGGAATACTTGAGATCAGAAAACTTCAATATAGATGAATCTCATTAAGCATCTTTAATTACATATCTTTAAATTACCCTTCCCTATAATCCTTAACCCTGGTTGAGGCTAAATTAAAAACACAGGTAATTATTTCTCATATAAAGAAAGGAACTGATGTGATATAACTTTATGAATATATATGTTAAATTAAACTGGTAAAAATAATATCCTATTCAGCAAAATCAATACTTAATTTCTGTATGTGGCAATAACTGTTATATACAGTCAATAAGCATTTTCTATGCTGCCTTCTTGTAGATAAAAAGCAACAATGTGATATGGGAGGCAGCAGTGGCAGTGGCTGCAGTGGTTAAGTTTATATATGGTTGTCTATGGTTAAGTTTATACAGCCCCAGTGCAAATGCTCCAGGGGGCCCAGTAAGTCCTTGTGCTAGGAGGACAACCACTGTCTTGAGAAATGGTATGTATAGCTGTGCTTATGCCTGCACCACCACAGGAGCCACCATGTGGGAATACTGAATAAGACTGACCTCATTACAGGGAAATGCTATGATCTGAGTATTTACTTATGACACCCTAAAAAACACAGGGAACAACTCAGTTCAGATCAATGATAATAGCTAGTAAAAGAAGGAGAAACAAGACTCAACGTATTTTTTAATGTATGCACAGCCACTCAATCATGTTCAATTCTTTGCAACCCCATGGACTATAGCCTACCAGACTCCTCTGTCCATGGGACTTTCCAGGCAAGAAAACTGGAGTGCTTCCTCCTCTAGGGAATCTTCCTGATGCAGGAATCAAACCTTGTGTCTTCTACATTGGCAGGCAGTTTCTTTACCACTGAGACACCTGGGAAGCCACTTTCTAATGGTTCTAATTCAACATTTGAGGCAGAATGGGTCCCTCAAACCATAAACAAATGTAATATGTTAAATGCTACCAAATTATAGGATGTTTGTGCCAATATAAAATAAAGGATATTTAATATCTTTATTTTACAGGGGAGGAAAATTAGTCTAAAAAAGTTAAGTCTATCCAGATACAAAAACAATAATCAAAAAATAGCAAATTAATGCAATATTCTAGCTAGGTTTCTGTTCTCAACATTAAAATTTACATAAGGGATTTGCCTTGATTATAATTGTTAAGAAATCAGTTTAAGGAGTAAACTTCTACATGACAAAGAGTATTAACCATGGAAGGTTCCTCTAAGACAAACAGCCAGCACTAAGAAGGCACACCAGAAGCACTATAATAAATTCACTAATAATTATTCCTTCATATTAGCCAGATGCTAGTAATTTACTATGACATATATATACTACAGGGGCGTCCCAGGTTGCGCTAGTGGTAAATAACCCACCTGCCAATGCAAGAGATGTAAGAGATATGGGTTTGATCCCTGGGTTGGGAATATTCCTTGGAGGAGGGCATGGCAATTCAAACACTCCAGTGTCTGGCGGGCTACAGTCTATCGGGTAGCAAAGAGTCAGACACAACTGAAGGCATCTTAGCAGGCATGTGTGTGTACACACACATGTATTTACAGTATGGAGGAAATATTATTTTGTTTAAATTACTGTATCATCTAACTGTCTAGTCTTCCCCTTTACAATATAAGCCACTTTAACCAATATAAGACAGGACAAAATTACAGTTTTAAAATATATTTTCTTTTTCTTAAAGTTTCAAGCTTAATCTCAAACAATGAGCTGTAAGAGCGTTCTTTTCCTTCAATAGCTAAGCCAAAGGTCCAAACAGTACTTCAAAAGCACGATGAATCACAAAAAAGAACCCTGTAGTTTGTTAATTTTCTATGCCAGCCCTTGGCATTTTTACAGTGTTTTTCAAGTCTAAACACATTTTAAGTACTCCATCTTTTGATATTTCCCCCCCACGTTGTTCCCACGACACAAGAGAATGAGTGGCAGAAGATTACTAATTGAAGAAGAAAAATAGTCATTAAAACTCCAGAGTGAGAACACAGTAATTAAAGTATCAGAAAATTACCTGCTTTGTATGCTCTCCATCATCGAAGTCTTCTGGAAACTTAGGCGAAGTGGGCTAAAAAAAAAATTGTATTCAAATCAGCTAGTGCTTGGCAGACTGCCACATTTTCACAATAAAATGTGAAAGCATTTTATTCACCGAGGTAAGAAAATCAAATAGAGAAATGAAAGTTTGCTAACAAGAAGAGATGGACAAGAAACTCATCTTGAAACCCCATGTCCACCCTTCCAAGGAGGTACGTATTATTTTAACACTAACTTCACCCAAATGACAGCCTAGGTGACAGAAAGCACCTCATTTGAGAACAAAGTATTTTACCATCTAGTGGCTTCAGAGAAAGACAAGAGTAACCTTATAAACAAACAAGGGTAAAAGTACACAACGGTCAACACAGAGTAAGAGAAAACCAACATGAAAATCTCTACCCACCCCCTCAAATTTCTCACCTTTCTGGTGAATAAGACCTCAGTCATAACATTAACCTGGCAGTTGTGATATTCTTGAAATGAGGCAACAAACATGAAGTTTAGACTAAAGAAAGGCACTTCACCAATGACATAATCCTAGAACAGCATTCCAAGGCAAGGCAAGGACACAGTAATCACTTGGTTTCCTCTGATACATGATGAACACAGCTGCCCATGCTGTCCTGGCAGGTAAACTATCAAACTCCTTCCTGAGACACCTCACAGGGTATTCTTAGTCACACTGCATGTGGTTAATACCAACAGACATGCATACTTGGTTCTGCTCTAGGAAGGAAGAGGAAGAGTCTCTATCTCTCTTACACAGGAGTACGTAAATCTAAATATTCCTCACTCTAACCTTATTCTCCCCTCATCTTAATGCTGATGCCCATGGGCACCCTTGACCTCACACACTCCAACAGTAGTCCCTTTTAGTTTGGGAAGAGACAGGGATCAAACCCAAGAAGACTGAGGGAGATCTCATTGTGAAAAAAATTCAAGTGGCTGATTTTTACCCCAGACCCCACTTACCTTATGGTCATAGTGGTATTTTTTTAGGCATTACTATATCCGGTACATTCAGCTGGAACCTTTTAATTTCTAGATCTAAATATTTGCTATCCTTATAACCCCTTCCCACTGCTGTAACTATATTGATATTATGCAAAATTTTAAAAATGCTTTGTTTTAAAATAAGAGGAAATCTCAAAATGTTTTTAAAAAGGATAACCTAGCAATATCTCTAAAAATAAATCAATTTGGGGTAAGTTTCTTATCATTGTAAGTGCATAAGCTGAGATGAATTTCCATTTACTAGAAAACATAGAAAATTACAGCAGGACCACCCCTTTCTATATTATAAGTAACAGATAAATACCCAGCACTGAATTCTAATGTCCATGCTAAGATTCAGGTTACTGGAAACGGAGGCACTAAAACATCTGATACATACATCTCTGAGCTGGTTGAGAACAAAGATTCTTTCTGAGGCTGTGACCATGGGGTGATAGGACATCTCAAAGAAGATAATCCCCAGGCTGAAGAGATCCACTTTCTGAGGAGGAAAAAGAATTACATTTAGAGCCTAGATATGAAAGCATAATCCAAGAGGGAATTAGAAGATGAGCACTCTTAGATGGGATAATGTTCACCTAAGTGAAAAATCAGCCATACAAGAAAAAATTCACTCTGTCCTAAAAAAAAAAAAAAAAAAAAACCTGTAAGTTATAAAAGTCTAGACTTTTATATTTAGATGATAAAATATTTGGGATGACTTCAACATTTTTCTTAAAAATTGACTGTAACTGGTTCAGCCCTACCCACAGACATAGATAACCCCTGGCCACACACTGAGAATAATTATTACAGAGCAAGGACAACCGACATCTTTAAAAGAGTTAGCTTTGTATCTTTACAGGGCTTCTGCAGTGGTTCAGTGATAAAGAATCCACCTGCAGTGCTGCAGATATGGAGACACGGATGTGCTCCCTGGGTCGGGAAGACTCCCTGGAGTAGGAAATGGCAACCCATTCCAGTATTCTTGCCTGTAAAATCCCATGGACAGAGAAGCCTGGTGGGCTGCAATCTATGCGGACACAGAGAGTTATGACTGAGCAGCTAAACAACACAACAAAACTGCATTTTTACTGATCATCTCAAAAGGGAAACACAGCACAACCTGCATCTGATAGCAAATGTCAGCTATTGATTGCAAAGCATACTGATGAGGACAGGAGCAGAGCACAACAGAAAGATTGCATGACAAATCCCCACAAAATATGGAAGTACAAGTAAAGAAGGCAAAAGGCAAGTCAGTGCAGAGTCTCAGGCAGGCAGCTGCCAACGGGAAGAGGATATTCAGAAGGTCCTGTGCCTGTGGCAGCCGAGCACAAACACGCCGAGACTGCTCACGGTACACTGCACACAGGCACAGAAGCCGTTTCCAAGGAAAGCTTGAATGCAGCTGGACTCAAGGATTAGCAGGAGAGCCTCTCCAACCAGTGACCTCCAAAGTCTTAAAAATAAACATTCATCGTGCCATTTCCTACACATTAGCTGTAGAAAAATGTGGAATATACAGAAAAGCACCAAGAATAAAACAGCAACCATCCATAACTCCATTGCCTAAAGAAATTTACTGATGGCTAAGATATGCCCATTTTATGCCTTAAAAAAAATATCTACACACACACACACACACTAAAACTAGAACCACAGTGTCATCTGTAACTTTTACTCTCCTAACACAAAAGAATATTTTAATACTATGTCATTTTTCTAAAGCGTGATTTTAATGACATATTCAACTACATGGAAGCCCCATAATTTAACCAGTTCCCTACTTTTAAACACGATTCTGCCCTGTTATAAACAATGCTGTGACAAACATCTTTCACATCAATCTCTTTGGATGTCCCTGGTTGCTTCCTTAGGATACATTTCAAAAGGTGGAAAAGTGCTAGGTCAAAATCCTTTCAAGGATTCCACTACCCTCTTGCAGGCTAAACTGGAATGGTGACACTACAGGTGCCTCCCTCCCTCAGGGCGAGCATGTCCATCTTTACACATCCTCATCCTCGCCTGGTGTTGGGAGGTCTCCGTCAACTCTGTCACTGCCTGGTGCTCCCATCAGAATCAAAACCCACACTAGAGCTGCCACCACAAGCCTGAAAACATGCTTTGATGCAGACTGCCTGCCTCGTGTATTTTAAAAATTTACCTCTATGGGTCTTGCCCTAGTGATCTCAGCCAGGCTCAAGCTTTTAAATCCCATCTCTGTGTTGCTGACTCTCAAATTTATACCTGACTTTGACCTTTCTTCTGAACTTGAGTCTTGAGTCTTCAGCAGCAGACTGGACCTCTCCAATAGGATTTCTCATCTGGCATTTCCTTCTTAACGTGCCCCTGGCAGTTTTCTTTGCCATCCTCTCCTCCACCTCCCACATCTTTCTTCAGGGTTCCTAGGCTCAGTCAACTACCCTTCCCCTAGCCGCTCCAGGCAGAAAGCTGAGTACTGTCCTGTTTCCCTTCCTTTTCCTCACCCAACACCCACTCCATTAGGAAAACCTGTCACTTCCCCTCCAACATGCATCTCATATCTGCATACTTCAGAGATATCAGTTTGGCAATAAAGGCCCATATAGTCAAAGCTATGGTTTTTCCTGTAGTCATGTACAGATGTGAGAGTTGGACCAGAAAGAAGGCTGAGTGCCAAAGAATTGATGCTTTCAAACTGTGGTGCTCGAATAGACTCTTGAGAGTCCCTTGGACACCAAGGAGATCAAACCAGTCAATCCTAAAGGAAATCAACCCTGAATATTCATTGGAATGACTGATGCTGAAGCTGAAGTTCTAATACTTTGGCCACCTGATGCGAAGAGCTGATTCACTGGAAAAGATAATGATGCTGAGAAAGACTAAGGGCAGGAGGAAAAGGGGGTGACAGAGGATGAGAGCGTTGTATGGCATCACTGACTCAATCGATGTGAGTTTGAGCAAATTCTGGAGACAGTGAAGGACAGGGAAGCCTGGCGTGCTGCAGTCTATGGGGTTGCAAAAAGTCGGACATGAACGACTAAACAGCAAACCCAATGTCTACTGCCACCGCTCGTCCTAACTCAGCTGCCCCATCTGGATTTCTGCAAGGTGTCCGGCAGCAGGTGGAATGAACTCTCTCACTCGAGATCCTTCAGGGGCTGCCTGCGCTCACTCCTTTTCATGTCCACGCTGGCCCTGCATCACCTGACCCTGGCCTTCCCCCAGCTTTGCTTCATGCCTCTTGCCCCCATGGCTCACCTTGCTGTAGCCAGTCTGACCTTCTCTGTGACTGTCCTAAGTGCACCACGCCATGCCAGCTCTCACCCATGCTAACACACTTCTCTCTGAGGTGCTATTTCCTCTGCTTATCCCTCTGATCCAAGCTCCAGGCCCCGACTCTTGTGACTTCTCCCTCTTTTCCTCTTTTATCAGGACAGCCGTCCTCTCAGGGAGGCTTTCTGTAATCAGTCAACCTACAGACGATGCTCCTTATTGTCCTCTGGTCACTGGATCCCATTTCTTTTCCTCTTAGTTCTTACACAGTTTGTGATTTAAGAATTTTTACTTGTTTGGTTCATCCATCAGTGGACAAGCCCCCTGAAGGCTGGAATAAGACGTCTTATTAGTTGATTGCCTTGTTCCCTGTGTGCCCAGGGCCAGTTAGTTCAAATCTTTAGATGGACAGAAGGACTGTAAGCTCCTTGGTAGCAAGAGTGCCAGCTTCAGTCACTGTCTTTGGGCATCACGTGTCCTACCTGGAACAGTCACTCAACAGATACATGATACAGACTTGGACTGCAAGGAGATCCAGCCAGTCCATCCTAAAGGAGACCAGTCCTGGGTGTTCATTGGAAGGACTGATGCTGAAGCTGAAGTTCCAATACTTTGGCCACCTGATGCAAAGAACTGACTCACTGGAAAAGACCCTGATGCTGGGAAAGATTGAAGGCAGGAGAAGAAGGGGACGACAGAGGATGAGATGGTTGGGTTGCATCAACGACTCGATAGACATGAGTTTGAGCAAGCTCCAGGAGTTGGTGATAGACAGGGAAGCCTGGCATGCTGCAGTCCATGGGGTTGCAAAGAGTCGGACACGACTGAGTGCCTGAGCTGAACTGACAGACTGAGTGAACGAATGTTTCCCGCTATCTCAGCTGGTAACTGAACCCCGAGTGCTGTGACCTTCATACTCTTTCTTTTCTCTCTCTCTCTCTCTCTCTCTCAATCTTTCCTTTTCCCCCCAAACTCCTTTTTTTACCTGGTTGTATGCAGATTTGGTGCTTCCTTGGACCTCAGGGCTTACATATAAAGCAGTGCCAACCATCCCAGTCAAATGACCTGTATGGAGGAAGGCAGGGAAAAGGTGTCTAATAACAGGACTTAGAGATAAAGCAAATTTTTATTTAAAAAAAAGTTTCTCAAGAGAGAGACACAGTCTGTTGACACTATTCACAGGAAGCAGCAGCATACATTTCACCAAGCTGTCAACCCTAAATCGTGGATGGCTGGCCACATACCTTGGCTCTGCTGTGGTAAAGGGGCAGTGTCAGGCAGGAGATCTCAGACAGGCCAGGTCATGAGGTAATCTCCCATTACCACCTGGTGTCAAAGTATAACTGCTTGCCCACAGAACCAAATTATTCTAATTGAAGCTCTAATTTCTTAAGACTCCTCCAGAACAATCAATATAGTGAAGAGGGGAAAAAAATTAAAGAATGTTCATGATTTTGTTAACTTAATGAATAATTATAATTTGCTTTAGAATACAATCTTTACAAATGAAAAACAGGTTTCAAATTGAGAAATTTATACTGTATTGCATATTTAAAATTGTCCTGTTAAGTATTCTTATCACAAAATTGGTAATGATAATAATAAGTAAGAGGGCAGGGACAAACTTGGAGGTGATGGATATGATTATGGTGATGTTTTCTAAGTGTGTATGTACCTCGAAAGGACTCAAGTTGTATACATTACATATGTACAGCTTTTTGTATGTTAAAAAAAAAGGGAAAAAAGGAAATTTTGTGGACTGCTTATTAACACATGAATTAAATACACAGTCTCCTGGATTTACCTGAAGGGTCTGATTTAATCAAGTGATCTCCTGATGTGTCATCTTGTTTGCCGTCAGCCTGAAAATATAAGTAAGCCAAATATCAAATTAAAATATTATTCCACAGGAATGGATTATCACTTCTAAATGAAGACTGAATAAAAGATACTACAAAGAATCCAGGACAACTGTAACAATGTTTTTCTGAGCCAAAATTTTTTTAAGTTCAGTTAGCCTACTAATGTAAGGCTCATTGGGAACCCAATGAGATCAAGGAGAGGGGCAATTCACCCAGACCTCCTTCATGGCAGAACCCCTTAAAGTTTACCAAAACTAATTCATTTTCATATTTCAAAACAGAATCTATTTACTGGAAAGAGTAAAAGAAGACTAACAACAAACTCACTTTCTAACTTTCCCACTGCTATTACTTTGTCTGGATCAATTTTCACTCTTCTCTCCCAGAGGCTGGTCACCAAATGTATCCCTCCAGAGCTGCTCATACCTCTTAGGAAGCCTCATCTCCTCCACTATATCTGCGACAGTGCTGTCTTGCATTAACCTGAATCACTATTTTTCTCTCATCACTCCATGGATTCCTGTTATAAGCACTGCCATGGATAACAGCAGCTGTAACATTCTCAGAGCTGGGCACTGCTCCAGGGCTCACCTAAATCCTTATTTTACTGTGGTGACCACTCTGAACTTGGTACTTACATTAGGCACATGTTTTAGCAAAGGTGCTAGGGAGTTGAATGACTTACGCCAGGTTTCCAGCCCAGGGCAGCGGGCATCCAGAGCCCGAGCTCTTACCTACTTCCTGTGTATGCTCAGGCGCTCAGTCGTGTGGACTCTGCGACCCCATGGACTGTAGCCCGCCAGGCTCCTTGGTCCATGGAATTTCCCAGGCAAGATACTGGGGCGGGGGGGCGGGGTGCCATTTCCTTCTCCAGGGGAT
>SJXQ01009313.1:624634-860138 GCA_006408695.1 Aepyceros melampus
AAGTGGGGGGGGGGGGGGGGCGGGTTGCCATTTCCTTCTCCAGGGGATCTTCCCGACCCAGGGATTGAACTTGCATCTCTCGCATTTTCTGCATTGGCAGGCACCTGGGAAGGCCACCCATGGGGAGGCCCTTATATACTAAAGGCCGACAGACATAGACTAAATGTCTGTCTATAGGCTAAAGCTGACCGACATAGACCGTCTATAGACTAAAGCCGAGACACCAAATTAAATTCGTTCGTTTGGTCTTAGCACTCTTTGAATTCACCGCCATGCTGGTCAGGATGACGTCCTTACTGTCCCCCTTCCACCTCCTCCCTCTCTGTTCCTTCTAAAGTCACCAGCCCCTTTGGTCCTTCTCACCATTAATTTCTTCCTCTGACCACCCTTAGAATTAACTGTGTTTACCACAGACTTCGGTGCCTTAAGCTCTGGCTCATGATGTTAAGTAAAATTCTTCCCCTAGTATTCAAGCACCTTCAAGAATCCCCAGCCTTAAGCCATCTTCTTTCATGGCTCCCCTACTACTACTACTACTACTAAGTCACTTCAGTCGTGTCCGACTCTGTGCCACCCCATGGATGGCAGCCCACCAAGCTACCCCATCCCTGGGATTCTCCAGGCAAGAACACTGGAATGGGTTGCCATTTCCTTTTCCAATGCATCAAAGTGAAAAATGAAAGTGAAGTTGCTCAGTCGTTTCCGACCCTCAGCGACCCCATGGACTGCAGCCTTCCAGGCTCCTCCGTCCATGGGATTTTCCAGGCAAGAGTACTGGAGTGGGGTGCCATTGCCTTCTCCGTGCTCCCCTACACGCTCACAGTTTCAACCAACCAGACAACAGGCTGGCCTTCGACAGTCATGTCTGCTCATCCCAGGGCTTTGCTTATGCCGTTCTTTTTCTCTGGAACCCCTGACTCTGGTGTCACCAGGCCCTGCCCTCGATCCCAGCCTACTGGACTTTCAGGCCCTGTCCTTTCAGGCCCATCTGAGATGTTCTTTTCTCTATACAGTGTTTCTTTATTCTCATAACCATACTAAACTTTCACTGTCTTTTAATCTTACATGACTATTTCACTTACATTGTTTTAGCTTTGTTTGTTAAATTACAATGTTGTGAATAACATTAATACTTTCTGACTTATGCTGTCTAGAACTCATTCTCCTGATGTTTCATGGTTTTTGAGTCTTATTTCCTTAAGTTAAAAGTCCCTGGAATGTAAAACATCTTGCTTAGTGTCTGGCATGGTAGACCAAAATACCAAATCATTTCATAAAGTATTATATGCCTTTGCCCTAAACATCACCCACAAACTAATAATTGTATGTCTCTCAAGAGGAATGCACTCACTAAAACATATTCACAATCTCAAAGCCTGCAAGATAATTTATAGTCACCCCTTCAGACTTGTATACTTCCTGGGAATCACAAGCAGAGTTCAGGGAACTCATGAGAATGTTAGAAGACAGGATAATCAAGGCATATCCATTCGTTTTTAGGCACACTTGAATAAAAAAAAAATACTCACAGCAAAGGCTAGATGGTCGGTGGCCAAACCAAAATCACCTATTTTGACGTGGTCATCAGAATCCAAAAAAATGTTGACAGGCTTCAAGTCTCGGTGAATCATTCCCTGATAGAAGAGAGCAAAGAAACCAACAATACTTTTTCCTAAGAACAGCTTATATTATTCCTGTTTCTGCGTTTAAAAGGACAATCTAGTGATAAAAATTGGATGAGGCTGTCTCCTGCAGACCACGCTAGTCTAGGCTGTCTGGCCTCTGCCACCCTCTCCCAGTCAATCTGCTGCTGGTTCTGATCAGGTCTGATTCAAGCGGTTCCCTTCAGCATCCCTCTATCAGACTTTCAATGACCTTTCTCTCTGCTGCATCATGTCTCCCTGTTCTGGTCGGGGAGACAAACATCACTTTCATTTCTTCCTCTATTCACAAACTGGACATCTGTAAATTAGAGTCCTGGTCTTTTAGTATAAATATAGCACAGTATAAACACTTTAAGGTTAAAGAAACTTGAGGCACAGAGGGAAAAAAAATATTTAGCTAATGCATTAGAGAATCTCATGTTTAAAATGTAAGCTGCGTTTCATCCTGAAGCTAGGTCCATTAGCATTTACATCATGATGACAATTTCTAGTTTTAAAGTGACATTTTATACACATGGCAAGCTGTGTTCTCAGTCTCATCTCTGCTCTTGCTAAATGACTTTCTGGTTTTCCATGTTCCTAGGAAGGGCAGCACTGAGTCAGAATTACACACCTTGGCATGAATCAATCATACTCTCACTTTCTCTAAACCACTCAGGGAAGCATCCTCACCTTCCATACTTGTTCAAGTATTTCCACCTAACCCAGAGGCTGGCAAACTTTTTCTGTAAAGGGTCAGACAGTAAATCATTTATTCAGGTTTCACGGGCCACACAGGCTCTGTCACACCTACTTAACTGTGCAGCAGCGGCACGGGCACAGCCACAGGCATCACATGAACTGTCATGGCCACGATTCAGCATAACGTGACTAAGGGATACACATTTGAATTCCACAGAATTGCCAGGTGTCATGAAATATTACCCTTCTTTCAACCTTTTTTACAACCACTTAAAAATGTAAAAGCCATCCTTAGCCCACAGGATGAACAGAAGTGGCTAGGGATCCTGTGGGTGCCATAGTTTGCCGACCCTTGTCCTATCCTTCAATGTTTTCTTTGAACTGTGAGGTTTTATGCTATTTTCTTACCTTTTGATATGTTCTATTTCCTGTAAAAATAGATTATTTCAAAATACCCATAATGTTCCCTCTATTTCAGTTTTTCTCAAGTCTCATATTTACTTTTGTTATAAATTTTATGTGAAACATGTCAGATGTGAAATGTTGCCAAGCTTACTTTCTCATGGATATAAGCCAATCCATCCAGAATCTCTCGGAAAAGCCTCCAGAGCCTGACAGTGTCTCGATACAGGCCCTGGTCAATGGTGTCTCGTAAAGTGCTCTTCTCACAGTACTCCATCTATAGATAAGAACGAACCAGGCAGGAATTTGATGACATAGTTTCAGTCAAGGAGAACATGGCAATTACTGTAATCCTGTATTTTAAAACACGTATCACAGATTTTAAGTACTTACAGGAAAGGCTTATCTTTTTTTAATTAAAAAAAGAAACCAACAGTATTAAAAAAAAAATACTGGGGGGAAGAAGCATACTCTTAGCACTCCAACAAAATCATTCTTATTTTTCATATTATTGCTCATTAAAAAATAAGACTTTAAAAGCCTTGTCACAAGTAATACAAAAACAGAATTAAATAAAATTTTGTTTCATTTTACAAGATCGTTTCCAAGCCCACATTTTCAAGAAGGGCTAATTAGTAATTAATGATGTCACTAGCTTCTCTCATCTGTATGTTAAACTAATGACAACGGCCTTCAAGTCTAGAGTGAAACACTGTAAATATCCAAATATTCAAGAAAGGGCTCTATCTCAACCTGCTTGACTGTATTAATCTATCAGAAAACAAGGCAATGTCATTTAAGTCTTAGATCAACATATAGCATTTGATTTATGAAACCAGACTGTATGTTTCAAACTAGCATCAAAGTTGAGATTCCTCATGAATTTTTTGGTTGTTGCTTTTAAAGAGAGGAACATGTCATTTAAAAAAAGAGAAATACCCTCTCAGGCTCAGAATGACATCTACAAATTCTGGCTTGTCTTCCAGAGGGCCTCTGCCTCCCACACCATGCTGGTACCCGCACTTCACACACCTCCCTTACATACTTTTGCCTCACTGTAACTGTTCAGAGAGTACTGGAATGGAGAAGCTACTCAATAGTTAGCAGTTTGGGGGACAAACACTTTACCATGAGTGTGAGTGATTTATGTTAGGAAAAACCTAGAACCAGCTGCAGCTTCTGTAAAGTAACCACCTAACTAACCTCTTTTGAAACATTACACTTGTCTGAGGGTTCCTTCTTTGGCATAGTACTGATTCTCACATTTAAAGATCTGCCTCCTTGCAGATGTGATTGAAAATACTAATAATGACCCACAGTCCTGTTCTCTTGGGCCAGAGGCACATTTTCCTCTTCGTTTGTGGCTGTCCCTCTGCTGGCAGGCTCCCACTGTCCAGGATGTGCCCCTTGGGAGAGGGAGCAGGACAAAGCCTACAGGCTTCCCCTTAGCAATGCCTCATTGGAGCTGGTTCTCCTATCCCTCAGGGGTTCTGGGACAAGCCACTTTCCTAAAGCCAGGCTGGTGTGTCTTCTGTGCACACGAGGATGTTATATGCCTCATAACTTACTTGCCCAGATTTAACTTGTTAGACAAAACAGAATTTCTGTACGTGTACAGTCTAGCGCCTGTGGCCTCGGGTATGGTTCTACTTACTTTACACACATTACTGTGTTTATTCCTCAGTCATTAAGGTACCTGCTATTGTTTAATTTACAGGTGATTAAATTAAATTACAGGTGATTAAATGTGCCAGCATCCTGGGACACAGGATACTGAAGAACTTTGCCTGAGCTCACACAGCTGTGACTGGTGGATGCAGGATGTGAACTTCCACAGTCCAGGTGAGCTTAGACCTGGAAACCACTGCCTTATGCTGTCTGCTGCTCTGGTACCAGAGAGCTCGGGTTCAAGGCTGAGGAAAGGGCCTCCATTCTGCAATCCTCTCTGGCCAGTTCATCCCTGGCAGTGCTGCTGAGCCCTCCTCTGCTCGTTCTTTTTCTCTCATCTCCCAAAACCGACTCACCAGCAACTGCTGGGAGCTGCTGAGTCACTGAGCTGTGTGCCAGGGCCTCACCTGGATGTAGAGGTAGTGCACAGCCTCGGTGGTTGCTGGTGGCTCGCTTTCATGACAACTGTTCTTTCCATTGCAATCTTCATCCTAACACAAGAGGAACACAAGAGGGCTCAAAACGAGGCCGAAATGAAACAAGGTCATCACTGTCACCAAGTCATTTATGCCCGCCCTACCTCATACACGGCCATCATGCTGCCTTGGAGGGTGGGTCAGTGAGCAGAACCACCACTGTCCTTTTTGATGCTCACTGCACTAAAAAGGCAACTTTGCCAATACCAGAATCTAACGCAGTTTATAGGTCTATACTATAGAGAACAACGAAAGGGACAATAGGAAATAGGTATTAAAGGTGCACAATCCACAGAAAGATTCAAAGTCAATTCCTTCTTACCACTGATGACTTCCTACGGGTAAGGAGTAGTAGAATGTGTACAGATTTATATTTTAAGGCTGCAGTTTTACTGGAATGTCACCTTTGATGGTAGGCTTACTTTGGAAACAGAAGATGAGAAATCCATCTTTAGCCAAAACAATTTAAATATGCTCATGTTACCAAATGGCATGCTGCCCTTGGCTATCGCACTAAAGAAACACCACCCAGCTGCCACTTAGGGTGACCAATCCCCCACACCACTTTTCCACACGGTTGTCCCCTACAGCTATTTTTCTAACTCATGTCCCTTCAAAAAAAATTCTTTCTCCTTCTAAAAGACACAGTACTCTTTCTAACCCCCAAGTATGAAAAAATATTGGGTAGTATTTGACTGTTTCTGATCTGCATTTTTTTGTGTGGAAACATTTTTCAATGTTTTATTTATTAAAGGAAAAATAACCTGTTATGGAATCTATCAAGTTCTACTCTTTTTTTTGTGGGGGGAGTGGGTGGAGGTGGATCTTAGTTTCCTGACCAGGGATTGAACATGCCCTCAGCAGTGAAAGCTCAGAGTCCTAACCACTGAGTCACCAGGGAATTCTCCAAATTCTACTCTTGAATTATTTATTTATTCTAGGGATTATCCGTAGAAAATTGTTAATCTCTTAGAGGCTTCTACCCATCAATTAGAGTGCCCCATGGGGTATTTCACTTACTTGAGCAAAGCCAGAATTGTAAATTTGGTGCCCCCACAATAATTAAATGCATAACTAATGCTAAAACCAAAGCAGTTAGCTTAGACTACTTATGATATTATTCCTTAAACTTCCTCAGGGGTTTAAGGGGGATTTTAATAGAAAAGAGAAGTACTTACAAAAAATGCTGGCTAATGCATTCAAACCTCATTCAAACCAATTTAACTGCTTCTCTAAGAGAGTCTATGGGTAGACTTACTTTATCTACTGTGAATGCACCCTGCTTGTAACTCTATATTTTTATTGTTGGTAATAAAATCACTGTATCCAGTCCCCAGCTGCAGAAGCTTTCTCTAGCAACTACAGACAGCCCTAGAGATCACAAAGCCTCACCCTCAACTCCACGTCATCAGCACTTAGGGGCTCTGCTGGCTTGGGTGGAGGAAGACACAGAACTGAGTGGGGTCCAAGGCTTAAAGCAGTGTTTTCAAATCTTTCAGACCATGTTGTATTTTATAATACCATAAGAGACAAGTTCTGTGAACAGTTTATACCTTTAGTAGTGTTATGCATTTTGCATTCTATATTCCTCTCTATAGCACTGAAAATAAAATGAAGCTGGTTGTACCCTTAAAACTGATTTTATAACCTGTTACAGGATCATGACCTACAGTGTTAAACACTGTTCTAGAGGAAGGTTTATGAGAGTAAGTCATCAAGATTAACTGATGTGAGAGAGACCCACATAACTCTACAATTAGGCTATTTATTTCCCCAAATAATTTGCATTCAACCCTCATTCCCAACCACATAATGTTTCCCCAAGTCCTCTAGGAAATGGTTTTCACTAAAAGTGAAGCAAAACAAAAACCCCAGCATGTCCATTTATTCCTTTCTTCTAATAAAGCAGGCCTGTTTTATTTTGTGGATAAATTAAGACATATAAGTTATCACATGGATAGCATATTTTAAATAATCATGCTTTTTAAATTGACAGTTTCTATATTTGCATTTCAGGTTAAGGCTTTACTATTTTACTTGAGGTGTATAACATCAAACGTTTGCTATGTCCCCAACCCATGAAGAATAAACTGGTATCACTTCCATTTATATATTTACCTGATTCTGGCTTTTACTGTTCTCATCTTCATTGTCAAAGATGATATCACTGTCAGAATCTGAAGCAGGTCTTAAAAAGAGAATTAGAGAAAGACTAAAGAAACCAAATTCCTTCTTATATATAATTCAATAGCTAGGGGTCATAATAAACTGCATCCAATAGATACAATGAAATAAAACCATGAATGTAAATAACTAGGATGGATTCTAAGATGAATTAAACTTTATTTTAGGACCATTAATTATTGGTTCTGTAACCCTTTTTAGAGCTGCAGTAGGCCCCATATTAAGACTCCAAATTCGTTTCTTTATTTCCAGAGTTAGAAGCCTTTATCTAAAAAGAATACTCTTTAAAAAATCTTATTAAATGTATTAACAGGAAGAATTGGAAAAAGTTTCTACTTTTTGTTCTTCCAGGACTTGAATTTTGGAGACCTCTTGAAGACAGCAGGTGGTAAAAAAAATTTTTGGACTGAATTTGTTTCCTCTCTAAAATAAGTTCCATGTACATGTATTCCCACATGGGCTACAGGGATGGATTTCCAACTTAGTCTCCCTTCCCCTGCCTGGGCCTGGCAGGGAGGCAGGACGCGCCGGGAGCTCTTACAGGAAGGACTGTGAGAAGACGCCCTGCTCCTCGTCGTCGTCCTCGTCGCTGCTGGAGTCTGCGCCGGCGGCGGGGAAGCGGGTGCTGGTTGACCGCTCGCCGGACGTGCTCCACTCCACCGAGCTGCTGAGGATGGGCGGCGGCGCGGCCGCCTCCACGCTGCCCGGGCCGTCCGGGTCGCTGTCGCCCGCTGGCTGGGCTAAGGCTTGCCCGTCCTGGGCCTGGGGCCCCGAGTTCGGGGGCGGGGTCGCCGGGCCCGCCGGCCGCTCATGTCTCTCGATCCAGGCATTGTAGTAACGCACGATGTTCTCATGGTGGAGGCGCGACAGCAGCGTCACCTCGCCCTTGATCCTGCGGAAGTGCCTGCTGGCCGGGTTGATGGGGATGCGCTTCACCGCATAGCAGCAGCCGTCCAGCTTGTTCTGCACCTGCCGCGCGAAAGGGAAGGAAGAGGGGTCTAGCAGGTCAGCCACTCGGAACCGCACATGGATTGGCATTCCTACTGCACCAGCCCGCCCCTCCCAAGGGGAGCTTTTTAGCCAGAATCCACAGCTACAGTCGAGGACCACACTCTGAGCTCTTAGGCTGAACAAAGCTGTGACTGCCAAAAACTTAGAAAACATCTCACCCCAAGCTGGATATATTTAGCTTGCTAGGAGACTCTGAGGAAAAACATAATATCCATTTTACCTTATTAGCCTTTTTTTGGCAGGTGGGGGGACGCGGGGGCGGGGGGGTTGGTGGTGGTGGAGGGGAGACAGCGGGGCGGGGGCTGGCACACACCATGGCAGGCAGGATTCATGGCACGGGGGATGGAACACATACTCTCTGCAGTAGAAGCATGGAGTCCTAACCACTGGACCACTCAGGAATTCATAATCTCCATTTTAATTTATTCACAATTACATCCCTGCCTTGCCAATATCACATCTGCTATCTAAATTTCCAAGTAAGCCTTGTTGCTTTTCCAATTTTGTTTTTAAAATATTATTTTATAAACTCAGTATAAAGTTTTAGAAGGTGATTTTAGTTTCTTTCCAATATATGTTTTTTTTACACTTAAAGTCACTAAACACAAACTAAACTCCAACAGTTTTAACAGACCTGCATGCAAATTCTAAACATCAGCTTATAAAGAATTTGGGCAAATGACAATTGCCTTGAAACTCATTTTTTTAAACTATAAAATGGAACTTATACCACTGTCCTTACCTCAAAGGTGACTGAAGATTAAATGAAGTGGTGTGAGTGAAGCACCTGTATCAAGGCCTCACAGAGAAAAGTGCTCAGTAAATATTAATAAAAGTAACTGGCAATAACACATTTACTGCCCATTGATTTTTATTACTAGATTGAAGATTTACAATTGATGTTATGTAGGGACTAGAACAATACAATTAAGAATAAAAGAAAAATACAAGAAAACATTTCAAAGGCAAATCTCCATATATTACATAGAGGCATCCTTACCCTCGGCAGTTTCACTATGCAGTTGAATTGGCTGAAGAATTTTATGCAAAATTTTGTTTTCTGAACATTCCAATCAACCATGCAAGGTCAATGAAGTGATAAAAACTAACAACTTGCCCATAGCAGAGGAGAAACTAGTTGGTTACAAAAGGTAGCATCATTCTCTTGCTTGGCTCATGGGCTTCAATTTCTATACCAAAACTACTTTTAGGAATGAAAAAGGAACACTATAAAAATGAATTTCAGATTTTCTTTTTTGGGGGTATGAAAACAGTGGTACAAAAGACGTTTTTGAGTAAAACAGGTCAGTCTGAGTGCTGGTTGATATCTCTTATTGATGCATGTAACCTCAGGCAAATGAAATAACTTCTCTGAGCCTCAGTTCCCTCATCTGGAAAATGGGATAATACCTATTCTATAAGAATATCACAAGATTAAAAGACAAGGTTTGTGAGCCACCTACCACAAGCCTCAAACAGGGAATGTACACTCCAAAAATGACAGCCCTTTTACTGCCATGTTAATAGAGAGGAGGATGGTGGGAAGTTTTGGCACTTCAACCTTATGTCTCAGTATACACCACACATATCACATATGTAACCAAGCAGGGCTCCATAGGGCCTTCCCGGGATAAATCAGCCATGATGTCCTCAGCCTGTCTCTTGTTTGTAGGAAAGCTTTAGTCTCCCAGGCCTCTCCTGAGTCAGAAAAGGCCAATAATGACTGAAAGAATGTGAACACAAAGTGACCAAAAAATAGTAGTTGGGCCAGGAGAACTGGAACGATTTGAAAAGTGAATCAGCCATACAGCAGTCACAGAATCTTTAGTTCTTTCCTGAAGGACATAGATAACAGTGTCTGAAGCACATTCTTAAATTGTTTTACAGATACTAAAACCCCCACAGATGGAAGAAACTCATGATGAGCATGAGCATGTAGCCCCCCAGAACAGGTGGAGTCCCAGGACTTAAGAGGTTAAGCCCTGGGACACCACCCTGTTACATGTCATCAACCAATCAGAGAACTGTCCATGAACTGATCACTCACCCTACTGTTCTCTCACTTTGCCATTAGAAAACTGCTTCCCTGGAATCCATTGAGGAGTTTGGGTCTCTTGGGCATTAGCTACCCTTACTCTTTGCTTGGCGCCGCACTTTCCCTCACTAAATCCTGGTGTCAGTAGACTGGCTCTACTGAAAGTGGGTGAGCTGACCCAAGTTTGGTCTGGTAACACCGTGAGTCACTGGCTGTGGTGTGGGGCCTGGTACACTGGAATTCTTAGGAATTCATTTATTAAAATGCAGAGGCGCATGAACAGTAACAGCTCCAATTGCTAATGAAATGCCAGACCTCTGAGCACAAAGCCCTACCTTAAACTGAAAACAGAGATGGGGTGTGAGGGCTGTGAGGATCTCATAGTGAGAAACCATAGGAAAAACACGGGGCTTAAATTACTAAAATGTTTTTGTTACATGGGTTTACTAATGACTCCAGAAGGGAGTGAAGGATAGGAAAGCCTGGCCGTGCTACAGTCCATGGGTTTGCAAAGAGTCGGACACAATTTACCAACTGAACAACAACAACAATAATCATTTTTAAGTACTTCTAAGGAAATGAAGTTTGATCATGTTTTGCATTGAAGTATCTATAGATAAAAAAGTTAAAGAAGTAGATCAAAATATGATGTGAGTTAAAGGGGTAATATATATTTCAATCACCCACTCCTCTTAAAAATAACCGTGATTACCTGATCAGAATACATCTGCCCAAAGCAGATTTATTTAGTCATCTAATGTCTATACTTTCAAGAAAAAAGTTGAAAATTTTCCACGATATTACGACTTTGTTTTTTGGAAAACTTGCTGAAGTTTGTCTTTCTGTCCCTGATTACTACAGAAAAACTCATTTGCTTCTTTTTTCAGTGTAAAAGGCCTTCCACAGTGAGACAGGCAAAGCTTCTTAATAATACTCTCAGAATCCTAAACAGACATCTGCTCTTTTGATGGTGGGCTACCTTCTTATGGGTAAGATGATGTATTTCTCATATGGATTTGATAACAGTAATCTGGGTCTGTTAAATTCTAACAAAGTAGCTAAATTACACAAAAAAGAATTGAAATCTCTCTCTCAAGGGGAAGCTGATAATAAAAATTGCCCAAATAGCCTGGAAAGGGGAGGCAAGACCTAACAGCAGCATACCTTAATAACATATCACTAGTTTTCCATCTCGGTAAGAGCTGGAAAACAAAAGCCATCAAGACCATCTGGGCCATTTCCCAGTTTGAATTCCATCTCAGTTCTAACCTTGTAACTCTCTTAGCTACAGCGACTCTAAAAGCAAATGGGAGAAAAAGAGAACAATCTTCTTTCTGAAGCAAAGCACACAAAAACATTCTTCACACAGAGGCCTTGACTCCACTTGAGGGGCTGTTACAATCATGTAGTTATCATGTTAATGCACTTTATCAAGCAAGGGAAGAGGAATGATGCATTCTTAATGTGTCTAGTGTAACTTTACGTAAAGCCTTTAACTACATTAAAGGGAAGATGATTATTGTTTCAAATAGTTGTATTCACTTTCCTCCCTACCCTCAAAATAGAAATCCTTACCTCTACAGAGATGGAACAGGGAAAGGGCTCTAAAAGGGGCTGGGGACAACTCTATATCATACCTTGATGACGGCTCCAAAAGCTCCTTTGCCGAGAAGTTGTAATTCTTCAAACTCAATGAAATAGCGGGAAAACTGTCTCTGGGTCTCACTGAAGAACGCAGCACTGGGTAGCTGGTTGCTAGGAATGACAGTCTCTACATAATCTTGTCCTCCAGAATCTGAGATAAAACAAGAGAGGCAGCTGAGGCATTGAAAATAGAGGAAGAGCTGCAACATCCAACCACGATGCAAGCATGGGAGGAAGGGGCCTCAGCCGAGGAGCTTTAAAAAGTTACCTTTTACCTGGCTGACCCTTTAATACTTTCCTCACCTCGTATTCCTTAAAGTGGGTAGAAATATTTAATTAGCCCAAGTCTACAGGGAGGGGTAACTGAGGGTAAAGAAATGACCGAGCAACAGAGCCAGGAGCCAAACCCAGGTCTCTTGAACATCCCAGTCTCTACTGAGGCTCCTTCATCTGCTACTCGAGTAACAGCAGGGAAATCTAGTTCCAAGGCAGTGAGGGCGACACGATAAGGGTGATCCACATGGAGAGGCTGCACCGCCCGACATTCCATCAGAGGGATATGAAAAACCAGGATGGCCAGACACCTCCATGTACACAAGACACAACCAATGAGTGGATTTACGTATAGCTCAGCATAAAGCAGATAAAATAAATGATCCATGCAGTCCTTTCCAGTCTTAGGTTTATGTAGCCTTTCAAAATAATTTATGTTAAATAGGCTATCAGCAAAGAATGGTAACAGACTCACCTTCGGGACTCTGTTCCAGTAAAGGTATTTTAGACTGAGGATTTATAAAGCTGTGTTTTAACAACTGCTGAGGACTCCATCTTTCCTTGTCATCTAAGCAGACACACCTCAATGAGAGGGAAAAAAGAATCTCAGCAATACACAAAATAAATGCTAAATAAAGTAATCCAAGGCTTTTAATTATGGGTTTATTTTTCAAAGATACACATTAGAGAAATCACGTTACTTGTGGACCAAAATGTGTCCCTAAGTGAATTTAATTTAATAAACATTCTTGCAGGATTTATATGCTAAGCACCAGGCTGCATAAGTGGGAGAATAAAAAAAGTATAGTCTCTAGAGGCCAGAAGACTGACTCATTTTTTAATATTTTTAGAAGTCTAGGATAAGACAACACAAGTAGGTTATGAACTTTCGCTCCCACTAATAGCTTAATGACCTGCCATGCTACACTAAGCCTTTCTGGGGACCAGTCATAAGAGTTCCCAAAGGAAAAGCAAATCAGACAGCTAGCTGATGCAGGGTTGGGGCCCAATAAGACAAACTTTAGATGCAGCCTGTTCATCACAGTTTGAAGTATGCTGGTAACAATTAAGAACAACTTTAAAGTCCCACATTTTATCACCTGCGTATGTGCCTAGTCACTTCAGTTGTGTCTGACTCTTTTCGACCCTATGGACGATAGCCCGCCAGGCTCCCCTGTCCATGGGATTCTCCAGGTGAGAATGCTGGAGTGAGCTGCCCTCCTCCAAGGGATCTTCTCTACACCGTGTCTCCTGTGTTTCCTATTTGCAGGCAGATTCTTTACCTATTGAGCTGCCTGGGAAGCCCATATTACTACCTGGTTTCTTTTAATTATCATTTCTTGAGCCTTTCTGTTTAATGTTCTAACTAACAATTTGTTTAATAATGAAAACAAGCCATACCTTTAAGCTGCTGCAGCTGCTGCTAAGTCGCTTCAGTCGTATCCGACTCTGTGCGACCCCATAGACGGCAGCCCACCAGGCTCCCCTGTCCTTGGGATTCTCTAGGCAAGAACACTGGAGTGGGTTGCCATTTCCTTCTCCAATGCATGAAAGTGGAAAGTGAAAGTGAAGTCGCTCAGTTGTGTCCGACTCTTAGCGACCTCAGGACTGCAGCCTTTCAGGCAGGATCCTCCATCGATGGGATTTTCCAGGCAAGAGTACTGGAGTGGGGTGCCATTGCCTTCTCCCACCTTTAAGCTAGTGTTTTTCAAAGTGGGGCCCCTCGAACAGCAGCATCACTATCATCTGGGAAATTTGTTAGAACTACACATTTTCTACTCCAGTCCTAGTAAATCAGCAACTATGGGGGGTTGGGCTGTAATCTGTGCTTTAATAAGTTCTCCAGGTGGATTCAATCCAAAAGAAAGTCTGAGAATCACTGTTCTAAGTTCCAATAAGCTGCTTTGCTTTCATAACAATGACCCAAGTAGCACTGCTTGGTAGCTCGTGGCCCTAGTTATAAAAAGGTATTTAAAACAATCAATCATCATTGTGAATTATGGACTTAAATCTACATGTATGAAGTGGTGACAGCAACTACAATAAAAGGTAATATTTAATTTTCTCATGGCACAGTACTGACAAGTAAAGCACTCCTAATTTCATACCTTGAGAGGGAAGAAAAGATTGCAATAAAAGCATGTAAAAGTTACTGTACTGTCCCCTAAATTAAAAATTAACTTTTAATTACATCATTAACATGTGAATACTTTCTCCTTGCAAATATTAAAACATTACTGATAAGGATAAAGTCTTGGACAACCATTCAAACAAAAGATAGTTTTATTTGTGAATACAGAGTTAAAAAAAATGACACCATCCTGTACATATTTTTCATCAACTGCTTTCTTCATCTGACTACATAAAAGGTTTTGTACCCAATTTTACTGAGGCGAGAGTGTATCCCCACACCAAGAACAATTTCCCAATACCAGTTGGGTGTCATACAACTCAACTCGATTCTGACACTATTGACCTGGAGAGAGCATCAGATCCCAGAGGTTAGGGACTCAGTCTGAGACTTCCCTCCCTACCCTGACTTGAGACACCGATAAAAGTCCATGTTGTCACCTGTGCTTCTGACCAATGGGCTACCAATGGAATGGAGATTCCAGTGACCTCCTCCTTGGGTTCAATTAACTTGCTAGAGCAGCTCACAGAACTCAGAAACATTTTACTTACTAGTTTATCAGCTTAATGTAAAAGGCTATATAACTCAGGAACCGTCAGCTGGAAGAGATGGAGAGGGCAAGGTACGTGGGAAGTGGCTTGGCACTTCCTTGCCCTCTCTGGGCCACCACCCACCCATCACCTCCATGTGTTCACCAGCCTGGAAGCTCTCTGAATCCTGTCTTTTTGGTTTTTAATGAAGGCATCACTATGTAGGCATGAACAATTAAATCACTGGCCATTGGTGATCCATTCAACCTCTAGCCCCTCCTCTCTCCACAGAGGTTGGGGGTAGGACTGAAACTTTTAAACCCTAAATCAAGTGGTTGGTTCTCCTGGCAATCAGTCCTCATCCTTAGGTGCTTTCCATCCTTAGGTGTCTCGTTATGTTATTTGCTATTATCCCTGTCTTTTGGCGGAGAAGGCAATGGCACCCCACTCCAGGACTCTTGCCTGGAAAATCCCATGGACGGAGGAGCCTGGTGGGCTGCAGTCCATGGGGTTGCTAATAGTCAGACACGACTGAGCGACTTCACTTTCACACACTGGAGAAGGAAATGGCAACCCACTCCAGTGTTCTTGCCTGGAGAATCCCAGGGATGGGGGAGCTTGGTCGGCTGTCGTCCATTGGGTCACACGAGTCGGACACGACTGAAGCGACTTAGCAGCAGCAGCAGCAGCTGTCTTTTGGAGGAAAATACTCAGAGTAGGGAGTTTAAGTCACTCAACCAGTGAGGGATAAAGGTAGAATATGAACCGAGCTGTCTGGCTTACACTCTGGGCTCTATCCTATCACAGAGACTGATGTGAAACAAAACCTTTCTTCAAAAGATGCTCACCAATAAGTAAAAGTATAACTACAAATGAAATGCTGCTATGCTTATCTGGGAATGATTTTTTGTTGTTGTTAACTGGGGTTAGACAGCAAACATAGTAAAACAATACTGTACGTCTGCTTCTTAAATAAGCGGTCTATCAAACCACTCTAGGAAGACAGAGAAATACATGACTCAGTCTAAAGGACAACCATATTATTAACAGAATAAGAAATGGTGCTGATCTCAAGTTCAAAACTGACAGCATAGAATTGTTCTCTAAGAGGAGAACTATGAAAGTTTTGGCTACTGAGTCCTTCATTTTACTATTAAATATGAAAGATATGTTCTACTTAAACTTCCCAGTGTTGTTTGTTTATATTACTAACCTTTACTAAATTATTCTTGACCAAGGAGGAAGGGCAGAAAGCTAAAGGTGACATTCTGAAGGAGGAAATGAATCTTTCCATCAGTGGTTCTCTCCCCATTTTCCCTCTGATGTCATTTTAGCCAACTTCATCATCAGGGTGCTTTTATAAATAGTTTTAAAAAGTTCTACTGCATTAAAGAGAAATCATAAAAGATTTCTTTAGAAATTTTAGATGTTTATATACTTTGAGAGGACACAGCATCAAGAATCGTTAGCCCCTTTCTACAATTTTGCGTATTGCATCTATTTATTTCTTAATTAAATTATAGGTGATTTACAATGTTGTGCCAATCTCTGCTATATAGCAAAGTAATTCAGTTTCACACACACATACATCTTTTTAAAAAATATTCTTTTCCACTATGGTTTATCCTAGGAGATTAGATATTGTTCCCTGTGCTATACAGTAGGACCTGGTTTTATCCATTCTATACATAATAGTTTGCATCTACCAACCCCAAACTCCCACTCCATCCCTGACCCTGACTATCATAGTCTGATATCTATGTCTGTGAGGCACATTTACCTCTATTTAACAGTATACACAAACTATCTATTTAAATATAAGTGCAGCTACTTTCATTTCTGTAATGGGTAAGAACAACTAAGTGACAGGAAATAGTAATATTATAGATCAGGCCAAATGGCAGCTGGAATCGATGGGAACAGAAGAAACGTAAAGGGTAAAAGCAATGTAGAGAGTGATGAAGTGAGTAAAAGTGAATGGCTGGGGAAAAAAAAGGTGGCAAATGTGACAGTGTCAGAAAGGGAAGAAACCAGGTTCACTTCTGCAGGACCAGGGGAATGTCCAGAAAAATGCAAACTAAGGGATCTTATTTTGTAGAGAAACTGAGAGAACCAAGGTGTAGCTTAGACAGAGGGAGGACAAAATAAGGAATCACTGAATTGAAGGCCCTGGGCAAAGACTTTTGGCCAGAGGAAAACCTCAGTAAGGACTATCTCAAAGTAGACAAAACAGACAAATTGGAGGTATGGTTTTAAAAGATACAAACTACTATATACAAAACAGATAAGCAACAGATTTGCAACAGATAAAATAGATAAGCAACAAGGACTAACTGTACTGTATATCACAGGGAATTATAGCCATTATCTTAGAATAACCATATAATCTGCAAACATCCTGAATTACTCTGCTGTAGACCAGAAACTGGGCTTCCCTTGTGGCTCAGTTGGTAAAGAATCCACCTGCAATGTTGGAGATCTGGGTTTGATGCCTGGGTAGGGAATATCTGCTGGAGAAGGGATAGGCTACCCACTCCAGGATTCTTGAGCTTCCCTAGTGGCTCAGCTGGTAAAGAATCTGCCTGCAATATAGGAGACCTGGGCTCGATCCCTGGGTTTGGAAGATCCCCTGGAAAAGGGAAAGGCTACCCATTCCAGTATTCTGGCCTGGAGAATTCCATGGACTGTATATCCACGGAGTCACAGAGTCAGACAAAACTGAGTGACTTTCACTCACCATACCTGAAATTAACACAACATTGTAAATCAACTATATCTTAATTAAAAAAACAACACTTGGCTCTGTAATTAAATATGTAACTGTAATTTACAGATGTTGAGACTCTTCTGATGAGGGCAAGGAAGTCATTTGCTTTCTATAACTTGGCTGAATGGGATATTGCTAATGAAGAAGAATGGCTAAGAAAAACTAGGGGCAGAATCACACTCCTCAAGCTTTTTTCTAAATGAGAGGTGTCGTCTTTGACCCCTTAGGAACCAGCAGTAAAAGTGGCCTTTACCATTTGGAGTACCTGGGGCATTTCTCCCCCTAGCAGCAGTCCCTACTGATTTCTTAGTGTATACCAGGCAGTCCCCAAA
Source organism: Aepyceros melampus (assembly GCA_006408695.1). Lineage (NCBI taxonomy): Eukaryota > Metazoa > Chordata > Mammalia > Artiodactyla > Bovidae > Aepyceros > Aepyceros melampus. The sequence continues at coordinate 642,433 of SJXQ01009313.1, forward strand.
GAGTAGTTTGAAAGTCTATTATTAAGCCCAAGTGAATTTGGAAGAATGTAGGAGTTATGAGAACAATAAACCTAAGTGAGAAAATAGAACACATGTGGCTGGGAAAGGATTGGGAGAACAAAGAAGTAAGTCGAAACCTGTTCTTCACTTTTCAGATTACACACATGACTTAGATGTTAAGCACATTCAAGCACAATCAAAAGTAAAGGAGTAAAATGCAATTAGAGAAAAATCTCAGTGACACTCACTTCTTGAGAAAATCTTGAAAATCAGCTGGTAAGTCACTAGGTATGGTCACAGGATACTCTTCACACTCTTGTCCTTGGCTGAGGGAGAGCAGCAGAAGGCCAAGACGCCAAATATCCCCTTTCTTCCCGGTTTTATAAGGTAGGGCACTGTCACTGAAACGAACCCGGGTCTGCTCAAACACGTCCTCCTTGCAAATGTCTGCCAGGCGCTTAGAAATGCTATAGTCTGTAATCTTGACGGTGCCCTCTGCATCCACCAGGACATTCGATGCGCTCAGAACCTTGTGCACTACGGAATTGCTGTGCAAGTAATCGAGGCCTGACAAGAGCTGAGCTGCGTACTTGCGAAGCTGATGTACCGCGACGGACCTGAGTGGCCCAGGTGGGCTGCGAGGGAGATCCCGTTAGTGTGCTCCACTAAAATATCCACCACGATGGAATCGTCATGCTCTTTCAGGTTCATCGCAAAGTAGCGTACTATGTTTGGATGGCTCAGTTTCACCAGTGAGCTGAATTCCGTCTCTGCCCCTTGAATCTGGAATGGCAAAAAAAAAACAGTAAGATGATGATAGCTGGGTTGGTCAGCATTTACTAGTGTTTCACCGCAAAAGTGAAATATTTGAATAGAAAATGTACTTTCGACAGCAAGGAGAAGGAGCATGCCCTGAACTGAGTTCTCCCCTAAACCACATGGTCATCTTACTAGTTCTTAAAGATGGACAAGTTTCAAAAGCAGCTTTTCTTGCAATATGGGCACCAGAAAAAAGAAACATTAATTTTAAAATAAGATTTCCTGATTATATTCACTCTCAAAATTTTAATAGGTACTAATACAAAAGAAAAATCTCACCATTTATCTTTATGGTCACCACTCAAAGACAACTGTTATGACTTTAGTGTATTTACTTTCAGTTTTTCTTTTTGTAATAAATACACATACATTTCCAAACACGATGCTTCACCTACTGTTTTATAGCCTCTTTATTTATTATGTACCACTGCAATATTAAATGTTCTCAAGGTAAGTATTATGAATCAATTATACAATTCTCCAGTCTCTTAATGTAGTTGTGAATATTTCAAAAGACTCAGAAAATGCAAATGATCGCAAATAGCACCGTTATGAAGTACTCTTTAGTTCCTATTGGAGAGAGAACTATTAATGGAATAATAAGAGCTAAGAAAGGAGGTTGAGAAGCAGCTGCAAGAGTATGGACCACGCTCTGGAAGTTCTGAAAGAGGTAGCAGGGTCTGGGAACACTTATGATCCTCCACCATCCCCTCTGGTTGAACAGATCTCATCGTATTCTGGGCCTTTTTTGCGGGCCAGCCAAATGCTGAGTTACTTTGTTTTGTCATTGCCTTGAACTCCAGATTAGTCGTTTCGCCAGTGAGCCATCTTGGATGCCTACCTGCTTTTTGCACTTATCAATCTTCTCTTTTTCTTGACTGGTAAGGAATGGGCCCATTTTTTTGTGCCACTGAAGGACCCACTCATGCAACAAGACAAAGCTGCCAGTAGCTGTTTCCAAAGCATTGTAAACTAATTTTCCAAGCTGCTCATCACTGCCTGCACATTGAAAGGAAATATAATTAAGTATCACTGGTACATTTTCTGTGGGCATAAAAAAAAACAAACAAAACACAGGGAATAGTCATTTGTCCAACAGTGGATACCATGTACTATGAAAAATGTGATTTCATGTAATACATGCTCTTTTGTAACCAATTTTTGGTGTTTTAACAATATACTCTTAACTTTAAAATATTAAATTTTACAAAGGGACAATATTCAACAGTGAGATCTTAGTATGAGATCAATGTTTTCTTCCATTAGCTGGTATTCATAATGTTATTTTCATAACCACCTCTGACAACTGTGCCTGCTGGTACGGTAGTGTAACCTTCATATGCTAAATACCATCTAACATTGATAGGAGTTTGGAACCAGGAATGCTCCATCAATGAAGATTAGCGTGCATAGTGAAAACAGGTTTTAGTAACTCAGAAATTTGAACACATCCATGATCTTCTAAACACAAAATCTGAATATGCTCAGTAAATACAAAGTGGCCAATGGCTCTGAGGGAAGGAACAGGTCATGACAGTTTAAATTTGAAGGGCTTGAGAGAGACATATTTATTTAGTGATAGGCATATGGTGTCTACCTATGCCTGAGGGAGCTAAATTTTTGTAATGCCCTCAAATTTTTTACAAAAATCTAAATTTTTATTAAAGACTATAATAGAAAATCACCAAAAAATTGCAAGTGGAGAAAAATATCACCCACAATATCACCAATTTGTCTTTGTCTTCTAGAACCTTCTACCCTTTTCCCCCCTAATTTACCGAATTGTAGCATATATAACAGGGTTTCTCACCCTTGACACTACTGACATTTGGGACCAGAAATCCTTTGTTGAAGGGGGTTATCTTGTGTACTGTACAATGTTTAGCAGCAGACCTCCCCTCTTATCCATGAGATGCCAGTAGCACCCCCACCCTAGCGTTAATCATCAAAATATCCGAACATCAACTAATGTCCCCTAGGGAACAAAATCACCCCAAATGAAAACTAATGATCTATTATTTTTCTCTTACTATATAAATAATAGTTTTCCATGAAGCTACATTATCTTCATAATGAAAAGTAAAGTAACCTGTATACATAAGACAAAGTAGTTTTTGCAAAAATAGTCTAGAGAAATGTGGCTGAACTAACTCACTGAGAGAGGCAGTGTTCCTTCACAGATATGCTGACAATTTAAGAGATTTTTAATTTTAATTGAAATGATCTGTTATACTAGTTATAAATAATTCTTGACATTCTTAGCTAAGGGAAAATAAAAATAAAAACCCCTAGTGTTTGAAAATCTGTCAACCAAAGTAAGCAACCCGTAGAATATAGGATCTATGCAGCACATGTTGGAGACACAGGATAGTAAATATTAACGGGATGGAATGTGATGTGATGTACATTAAGCCTAATTAAATTTGTGAATTATATGGCACAATGTCTTGCAATATATATCCCCAGCTGGGACTAAGTGGTTATTTCATAATTGCTGGCTGCGTTCTTTTTTGGTATTATAATTCTATTATTGCCACCCACCTTTGTCACTTCTGCATTGTGGGGATAATAAAAAGAACAAAAGAACACACTGAAACAAGGCTGAAGGAAAATGTTGCCATAAGAGCTCAGACTGATACTCCACTGTGTGGTCATTTATATAGAAGCCTCTCCAGTGCTTTAATATTAATATATAGGGAATAATATCTGGGGAAACTCTTGATTCCCTCTAGTTCCAACAGCTTTAAATTGAAAAGCAAATGCTAATTAGTTGATCTTTCACAAAAACAATTCTTAAAAAATTAGGACCCATTAAAAAAATTAAACCCATTGTGAGAAAACAAAATAAATAATTTACTTGGGGTTTTACATTAAAAAAAGTTTAGATTGCAAATGTATCTCCTAATGAGGGTATTAACAAAGGTGAATTTGTCTAATGAGTACCAAGGAGACTAGGAGGCCGGGGTAAGGTAATACACAGTTGGACTGATTTGCCTTCCTGATTTCCCCAGATCATTAAAAGTAGTGAGTTTTATGTTGCCAATTCATGAGTCAGAAATGCCTTAGAGTCAAGGACAGCCTCAAGACCAAAGCAAATCATCTCTACCAAGGTCTTAAACCTTCCCAAATGGTGTCTGTGTCTGAAGAGGGCAGGCTCTGTGTATGTGCAGAATCCTGCATGGTCCACGCCGCCTCCATCAGCCAAGGTTACGTGTTCAGATCATGGACTCTTCAGATGCTTGGTTTCTTTTCCCTCTACCTGTTGCCCTCTCCCTGGCAACTTCCCTTTCTATGTACATCTCCTCAAAGAGCAAGGGAAAAAAGATCCCTTGAAAAGAAAGCAAACTTGATTTAGGTAATTTAGCTGCCTATTAGCTCTGCTAAGAATACTCATGGGATTGGAAATGAAACTTAATTGTCAAATTCACCATATGCAAGTGATCCCTACACCAATTAGTGGCTGTATCTGTATGATTGATAAAAGATGATGTACATTTAGAGCAAAGGAAGCAGACACAGAAAACTTGATTTTAATACAAACAATTCAAACAAAATTTTGAACAAGATTCACTACAAATAGCCACCTGCTAAATAAGATGGCTAAACTGCTAAATAAAACACATAGAAAATAAAGTGAATTTCCTGGTCTAGTACAGGATGCCAGGCAAGAAAATGCTAAGCAGATGGACAGCAAATTAAGATAATGAGACTTAACCCTCAAAGATCACAGGCATTAGAACTCATTTTGCTATACATATTTCTTCAGTAACAGATATACATGATGCAAAATTCCAGATTCATAATATTTCAACCAATTTGGTTTTGAAAATTTTGGCTAATTTTAATGATGACAGATTTTGTCTTTTTGCTAACAATATTTCCACAGCCTGGGGCTTTATTTCCATCTTACAGAAGTGGAAAGTTGAGTGACTCCTTTTGACCATCAGGAACGGGAGCTAGAATGATTGTCAGCTTACAGAGTTTTCCCGCAACCACGCTGGTCTAGACGACGTAGTGTCTATTCTCCCCTGTTCCTTCATGATTAACTTGTGTAATTAGAATAATTTAAACGAGTTTAGCTAGTTTACTCACCAATACATTTCCCTTTGTGCACCATGAGCTGATCAGGACTACCCACAGAGAAATATAGGATTTCACAAGAGCCAGGAGAATCTTCGCTGCTACACATAGAATACTGACGTTCTCGCCTTAAAAATAAATTTGGACAATGATTTTTTTTCTTTAAGATTAACATAAGAAATTTGTGCCCCTCCATTTTCTCCTGCTTACTAGTCAATTCACTGTCCAACAGCAGTTTCTCCTGGGAACTGAGCTGAAGGTGCTAATGGAAAAGCTGTCCAACCCCCCATTCACCATGAAGTCTTCCCCATGTGAACTCTACAAACCCTGTTCCAGATGGGCGCTGCCCTGTATCACATGTGGCTACTTAAATTCAAATTCAATCACAACTAAATTAAATTAAAAATTCAGTTCTTCAACTTGAGTAGGCATATTTAAGTACAGGGATTCCTCATTATATTGTGCTCCACTTTACTGAACTTCACAGATACCATGGCTGCTTTTCTTTTTAAACAAATTGAAGGTTTGTGTCAACCTTGTGTTAACAAGCAAGTCTATCAGCGCCACTTTTCCAGTAGCTTTTGCTCACTCCATGTGTCTGTGCCACACTTTTATAATTCTTGCAATAGTTAAAACTTTTTCATTATTATTATGCATTTGTTGTGGTGATCTGTGCTCAGTTACTACTATGACTCACTGAAGGCTCAGATGTTTAGCGTTTTTTTAGTAATATTTTTAAATTAAGGTATGTAAACGGTTTTTTTTTTTTTAAAAGATAGAATGCTATCACATAGTTAACAGACTCCAGCACAGTGTAAGCATGACTCTACATGCACTGGGAATCCAAACGTGCAAGTGACTCACTATACAGAGATACTCATTTCATTGTGGTGGTCTGCTCCTGCAGCATCTCTGAGGTATGTCGGTACTCAACAGCTCCAAGTGACTAATGGCTACCATAGTGGGCAGCACTGATTGAGAACATTTCCATCATCACAGAAGTTCTATGGAAGTGATTTAGCTCAAGTCCATGTTGACCCCACATCCTGTGTACACGCACATCCGGAGAAAGCTGCAAAATCGGGGCTTAAGAGCACTACAAATTCCTAGTCACTAACTGGGCCCCACACTACAGAATGCCCAACCCCTACACTCAAAGCCTAACATTTCTTTCTTTCCCCTTTTTTCTGAGTGGAAAGCCAGATTACAATGCAAAAATTACAACTAACTTGGGAGAGCTCTGCAGGGACGAGGCCAGGAAGAGTGCCCTTGATGGTCAGGATTGGACACTTGTTAGAAATGCTAAGATCAGGCACAGATCTCTAGGAAGCAGTCCTCTCACTGTGAGTGTGATCCTGACCTCCACTTTCACTGAGAACATGAAGCAATGAGCAGTGAAGCCCACACTTTCTGTGGGTCCACCTAGAAAGTTACTTGGCACCTGAGCCATTTTTTCTTTTTCTCAGATTCAAGAGGAAGGACAGCTACCCTGGCCCAGTTCTACCACTGAAGTCTCCTTTGGGACCCTGGTCCATCAGTTAGTCCCCCTCTTCTTTATGTTCAATTTGTCCCTCTCCATTGGCTTCTTATTTTCAGCCCATAAATCTCTCCCATGTCCATTCTCCTCTCCCTCAATCTCTTGCACCATCTTGTTTTTCATTTTCAAACTTCTACACTTGCTGTCTCCATGACTGTCCCTTCCACTCACTCTTCATGCTACTGCAAAGTCAGTGAAACTGCCACCTACCCCTACTCATTCTCAATCGGATTTTTCTCCTGGGCTCTTTTTTTGGTTGGTGGCATAGTCATCCATTCTGTCTCACTAGTCAAAACGTGCACGTCTCCCTAGGTCCTAGATCTCCTGCAACTAAATGATTCCTAAGTATGAGCCTCTCTTCTCCAATTTCTCTGCCTTGTTCAGGTCATCACCAAATTTCTCCTGGACACAAAAGATACCCCATTATTAACTGGTCTTGCCACTTGCAACTCCCTCCCCTAACACCCTTCCACACTGCTGAGAAAACCTATTATGATTTGGGCCTCTTGTACTACATGTGTGTCCAAAAATTCTTAAGGCCATGGAATGATTAAGGACATAGAAAGTGAAGCTGCTCAAGAAAGGCAAAAGTACATCTGTGAAAAGCTGGGCCAAGGGGCCAGGTTTAAACTCTTTCCACTAGAATGGTCAGGGGTTTTCTGTTCTCTTTCTCTTGTTTTACACCGTGGAAACCTTTCATGACATCAAGCCTTACTGGTTTTTGATGTATCCCACACAAAAAAGAAAAGCTGAGCTGCCCTGGTTAAAGAGACTGCAGATCCTACCAGGGCCAAAAAGACAGTCTGTCCCTTTCTATCATCCTTCCTGCCTCCCTCCCTCCCTTCATCAGATGTTTACTGAGCACCTATCCTGTCCCTGCCAGGCACTGTCCCAGGCCCTGAAGAAAACACAGAGGCAAGAACCCCATACTTTCACAAAAGGAGAAGACAATTAAAATGCAAACAAATGAATATGAAGTTTAGCTAGCAGTAACTGCTATGGAGAAATTTTAAAAAGCAGGAAACTGGAGAACAAGTAGCCAAAGTGTGAGGTGCTCAGGGAAGGCACTGGAGATCACGTATGAGGGGAAAGTTGAGTGATGAGGAGTCAGCCACGCAGTAGAGCATCGCAGGTAGAGTAACTGGCAGAGGCCATGAGATGGGTAGGAGCTGGGTGTGCGTGGAGGACGGATGGTGAGCGTGGCCCCCGTGCAGAGGGTGAGGGCCAGGGAGAGTGGTATGACACGAGGTGCATGAGCTGTTCCTCCACTGTTTGCCCCTGTTCTCCATTCTTCATTAGCAGCCAGGAAGAACTTCACTCAGCATGGGTCAGTGATACCGTATTCCTTTTTAAAACCTCAAATGGCTTCTCAGTACACCTGAACTCCTGATTCAACCAACAAAGACCTCACTTGTGATCTGCCCCTGCTGCCCCCTTGAACCACTGTCTCCACAACTGGTCATTCTAGCCACGCTGCCCTGGTTGATGAGCTCTGGGCAGGACCAGCCTAGGCCAGCCTGGGGTCTTTTATACCGGCTGTTCTTTTCAGCTGAGCAGCTGGCTCATTCCCTTCATCCAAATCCAGTATATGTGCTCCTCAGTTTAAAGCCACTGTCCCTTAGTCATTCAGGATCCAATCCTTGGACTCTTTCCTCCAAACACCCAATCTAAAGTAACAATTCAGTCTTTCTTCAAGACTGCCAATTAAATTCTCTGCAGAGCACTAGTCATTATCTGACAACTTCTGGTTTGCTTGTGGACAGTCTCTTCCAACTAGAATACAAGCTCCGTGAAACCAGAGTCCATCTTGATCTTATTTACTGAATCCCTAGGACTCAGAATAGTGTCTGGCCTTTAGCAAGTAAGTCCTCATCAAGTATCTTGTTCTAGATTGTATTGCTTTTAGTCACAGCCAATTCGAATACTGACGGCTCATAATGTTCATGACAAGGTCATGTCCACTAACCCTACTGAACATATCTTCTAGTTGAAAGAATAAAATGGAACACTATGCTCATTTCCTTTGGCTTTCCAACTTAAAGACTGGTGAATAGCAAGGAAGAAAAAGAATAAAGAGTATGTATGAGATACTTCAGTATATCAAGGACTTTTTATTTCTTAACCACAGAAGCATGTAAACTATAAGAAAGATTCATTCTTTTCTAGTCTGTAGGTGACATAGTGCCAGAGTTCCATACAGGTTTGCACAACAGTCTTGGCAAACAATACATGAAAATGACTTCTTGGATGCTCATGGAAATGTCATTCTATCCAAGACATACTAATGTCCCTTTATAAGTGCTACATAAAAATCTGTTTTACCTGTGTCAAGGAAACAGAGAATTTCTCACCCTCCTTGAATAAACTTGCTAATAATTACTGACCTCAAAGCAAGTCTAATCTTGGACCCACTGTTTACAGTTAGCCACAAAAATAGAAATAATTAAACTAAAAACATTGCTTTTTATACAGCCTTATTCACAGCATTGATTTATTTCCACCACTTCTAACACAGTAGGAATTTGTTAGATATTTCCTAGTGGAATGGAAGCCCAGTTGCAAATATAATCTAAATTGGTATAAGGAGTTACAATCTTAAAAAGAAATCATTACCAGAAACTGCATTCAAGAAAACATTTAGTTCACCTTAACAGTAGGTGGTTAAATGTTAATATCAAAATGATTTCTGAGCTGATTTTTTCAAAGTAGATAATTAGGGAAAGAAGTGAAATGACTCCTCCTTATAAACAAACTGTAACCCCAAAGATTATATAAGCTTTTAGTTTGGTACCTAAAATGCTGGTTTTAAGTGGTGCTTAGATTATCACAAAAGATAGCTTAAATATATATAGAAGCTGAATGATAATACCTGTGCTATTTAATCACCCACCTAATCACAGAAAGGAATTCTGTACTAAAATTCCTTTCTGGTCTACAGTGGCAGTCACAGCAAACATAGAAAGTCCCCTTCATACAAACAAGTTCCATTCTGACAGAGTGTTCATAAGTCCTACAAAATTAGCCTGGGTATCCAACTAACAAAACTGGCTATATAGTGCTGTACTATAATAGGTTTATAATACCTTTCACACAAGTAATATATAAAAAACAAATAAAAAACCCTTTTAATCTTATAGTACAGTACCTTGAAAAGCAAGAAGTACAGTACAACAGCTGGCATACAGGGGCTGGCACTGAATGAACAGTCAAGAAGCGTTACTGAGTGGAGGAAGGGGTAGAGATGGGAGGTGGCAGAGCTGAAGGATCGTCAGCATTAGGCGAGGGAGGGCAAGCTGCAATTTCGCTCACGCCTGACACGGATGGAGTGCACGTCTGCATCTTTCAAAGTTCGAAACCTGTAGTTTGTATGTAGGGGCTTACTTTGCAGGGAAGTCTCAATTCTTTAGTGGAAAAGGATATGGAGGAAGAGATAGTATCCTTCATGTGACCTTTGGTGACGTGTGACCCAGGAGCCCACCTGCCGCGACAGGGAAGCCCAGTGTCCTCAGTAGCAAGGGGAGGAAAGCCCTGGCAGCAGACTGGGGCTCCCGTCCTCACATAAAGGATCTCTTACACCTGTGCCCATTGTGGCGCTCTCCCCACATCTGTGCTGAGACCTAAGGCGTTACAGACTGAAAACAGTGTGAATCTGACTGGATGATGATTCTAATGGAAGAAAAGTTTTTAAATCACTTACTGAATAATTGGGCTTCCCTGATGGCTCAGATGGTAAAAAATTCTGCCTGCAATGCTGGAGACCCAGGTTCAATCCCTGGGTTAGGAAGATCCCCTGGAGAAGGAAATGGTAACCCATTCTAGTATTCTTGCCCGCAGGATTCCATGGACAAAGAAGCCTGGTGGGCTACAGTTCATGGGGTCATAAAGGGTTGGACACGACTGACCAACTAACATTGAATAGTTAGATCATCAAAAGTCAGATCAAACTGCACTGGAGCCAACACTGTTAAGGTTAATAACTGTTATATAAAGGGAAATAAAATTGGCTTTGTGAAAGATACTTGGAAAGTATTAAAACAAATGAAAAATTTTATATTACTAATATATTAAGATACAGAGGCTTTGAAAAAGTTATTAAAACTGTCATGTGACAACTCAACCAAATTTCACTACAAGTTGTTTTAAGGGACTGGAAATCTCAGGGACTTACTTAGACCTTCCAGAGGAGTTGGTCCGATGTTTACCATTTCCTACAAAGTCAGGAGAGCTTCCATGTAGAATGGCAGCTGTTCTGTGTCCTCCTGGGTCTTTTCTAGAGGTATGATCTTGATTTGACAAACTAGCTATTTCTAAACGTTCCTTAAAAAAAAGAAAAATAGAACCTACTTTAGACCTAAAGTCATAACGGAAGACAATCATGGTAAGTAATCATAAATATGTGAGCATGCAAATTTCATTTAAGCTGAAGATTTTCAAGTGTAATAAAGTTGAACTCAATTTTTTAAAATTTAATGTCCAAATATGTACTGTTTCAAGAACAGAAGGTCAAGGTTACCGTTTTAAGAGAATGTGAGTTTTATAAATACTTAGAAATGCGGACTACATGTGAAAAGTTAGGGAGAAGAGCAAGAGATAAACAGAAGGAAGCATTCAAACGGAGCATACTCAATACCCTGTAATAAACCATAATGGAAAAGAAAAAAAAATGTTCTAGTACCATTTGCAAAAAGGGCTATACTTTCTCCAGAATTATCTTTGTACCTTGTTCAAAAAATCAGTTATATATAAATATATGGGGTGGGGGGGGTCTATGTTTAGATTCTCTCTTCTATTGACAGAACTAGTATTGTTTTATTATCTATCTTGACTGCAATATTAAACTTTTTTTTTTGAACACTGCTTAAAAAAGAAAAAACAGAGAGCAGAGTGGCTGTTGGGAAGGCAGATTAGATGTAAGGCAGGCGAACAGTTGTATCACCTTAAATTTGTATACAGCTTTGGTGGTACATTTTTCTGTAGGAATGGTTACATAAGACAGACAGGAAAGCATTATCTGTGCCACATTAAAGGGTGAAGAAAACAAGCGCAGAGTGTCACCTGTCAAGGTCACCAAGCCAAGGCAGTAAAAAAGCCTAAGCTTCCAGCCAGGTTCTGTTTACTCGTACATCAGTACCTCCTCCCACTGCACCTCACTGTTTCCCTTAGGTGAAATGTCATTTCTTTAAAAGAGAATGAGCAAAATTCTCTCTGGATTTCTCCAAACATGTGTAACTGGTTTTCTGATTGAGTTGGACTCAGGAAAAATACAGGACAAAGGAGTATATCCTTTTTCCACCACTGCTTTTTAAATCTGTTTTCCATCACTGAATGAAATCTCAGGCAGATCCATTTGGTTTCTGTTCATTCTTCAGTATGAACAAATAGTTTTTTTTTTCAAGTATTAAGAATTCCAGTCTGAGTTGTTATCAAAGCTTTAATCTCCCCTCTCCTTCAACTCTGTTGATCAACTATTCTAGTTACATAAGCCTAAGTCTTCTACAGATAATATACAACTCAAAGTTTGGTAACTATCTGGAGAATATAAAATACACAATGAATGATATTTGGGAGACTTTTAAGTGCCTCATTTTAAACTTTACTACTGATAGCAACAAAGGAGGGAAAAAGGAATACTGAAGAATAAAGGACAGAGGTCCTGACTTCTGAGGTATTCAAACATTATGAAGATATAGTGATTCAAATACCATTAATGGAAAGAAAAAGATTGTATATTTAGCAAAATGTAAACTATTTGACTATGACATAAATTCTAGAGTACCTGCTTAGCCATTTCTTTCCTTTTTTTCTCCTCTTTTATCTCTTCTTTCCTTTTCTGAATCTCATGAAGGATTTCACGTTGCTGAAATAAATCATAGCGCCATCAAATCCTGATCTCTGAAACCCATACAACACACAAATTCTGAAATCACAAAAAATCTTTTGAATTTCAGTCCTAAGAGTATGTAGAACCTTAGTACATACTATAGTTTCATCAGAGTTCTTATGCAGTAGACCTCCCACTTAAATGCAGTAGACTGTGGGGTGGGGGCACTTCCTCCCCACTTTTACGTGGAGGGACTTGTTAACCATTGGGCCACCAGGAGATTCCCAAAGTGGAGGCACTTTCACTGTGGCAACACCACTGGCCTCTCACTTCTGCCCGCTCTTGACTGAGTCCTTCCTTTTCGGTATCTGCCTGTCTGCAGAGGACATGCACTTGCACCTACTCTTTGCCCAGGTGGAGGTGGACTGAGCCAGCAGCACACCCGTAAGTCACAGACCTTCAGCTGCACCCCCCAACCAGCTTTCTCGTTGTTAAAAGTGCCATTTGGAGCTATTCATCTGACCCATGCTATTACTCAAATGATTCTGAGTTTACGTAAAATAGCGTTTTTATGAGCCTCCTAAAGTTCTAGATTATAACTATCAAAACCATTGAGAGACTACCAAAAACAATTACAGCAATAACAGAAAATGTAAAAACATACCCAAAACTTACAGGTAGTTACAGCAGTACATTGAAACAAGACTGTTAATTAAATATCTTTATCTTCTAATTAAAATGTGTCTGCCTAAGAGCTAAGGAATTTTAAACTTTAAATGATAACTAGGCTATGCAATTAAATAGGAGATAAACAGTAACAAAATGAATGGAACTCACAAAGACAATACTAACATAGGCAAAGGATGAACAAAATGAAGTAGGGAAAAAAGAGCAAGGAATAAGAACCTAAGAAAAGTAGGAATAACAAAATCCTAGAAGTAACTGTAACATCTAAGGGGAGAAAACTAAAAAGCCTCACTAAGAGATAAAAATATATGGAAAAACTATTCCTGGATAGGAAGTCTGAACTTTGTCATGATGTAAATTCTGCCCAAATGGATATCTAGGTACAATTTTACTCAAAATTCCAGAGGCTTTGTTTTGATTTTGAGAAAGCAATCCTATAATATCTCTGTAAGAATAAATGTGTGAGGATAGCTGAGAGAAAAACAAAAACAATGAAAGAGGAAGGGACAGGGGTCCTGACTTCCCAGATAGTCAAATGTTACAAAGACACAATAATTCAAAGACTGTGGTATAGATCGGAGAAAAAAACAGATGAATTGAACAAAAGAGATAATTTACAAATAGAACTTAGTACAAATAAGTAGGTAAAATACCCTTTAAAGGAAGTATTACAAATCACCTAAGAATGCATGATTATTTAATAAGTGTGTTAGGAAAATGGGGGGAGGGTACTCAGACCCTCATTTTAACAATATACACCAAAATAAGTTCTAGATAAGTAAGTTTATTAAAAGACTAAATAGAAGAGAAAGAACAAAAATCAAGAAGGAAATTTAGATATATGTATTATGTTTAATTAAACGATTTTTAAAGTAACACAGGAGTGTACATTCTTATGCAGACTAAGACTAAAGAAAAAATACAAATGGTGAGTGAACAAAAAAATACGTTCAGTCCTGGCTTTGGCTACTCATTTGGGCATGAGATACTTGTCCCACAGAGGGAGGAAGGTAATAGTCTCTGAACTCCTGCACAGCTTTACAAGCACACGAAGAAGTTTGCTTAAACTGACTTTTTCTTTTATTTAAAGACCAGGACTAAGGAAGGGTTCTAGGGGCAGCACTGATACTTGCTGGGAGGGAATCACTCATAGTATTTATTCCTTGGTTACTCCTAGGGCCTCCTTTCACATGAATTCATGGTTCTTGGATCAAATCCAGAGCAAAACTTAAAAAATATGGATAAGTATGTAGGCAGAGACAGAGATTAAAAACCTATAGGGGCTCTCAGTCCTCTGGCTGGCCACCGTGGTGACATGGTCTCACCTCCTCTTCCTCTTTCCGCTTGGCCTCTAACTGCCTCCGCTGCTCCTCCTGAGCTCGCCTTTCCAGCATTTCTTCATGAAAAGACTTGGGAGGGGGCTTGTTGTGCTCGCAGAGAAATGACTGCACATAGTAAGCCAGTTCAAATATCATCACCTAAACACATGGATGGAAATCAACCACAAAAGGTCAAGTGATGGGAAGACAGGGTCCAACGGCAAGACTACAGAAAAACATGCAGACCATCCGAGACCATTCACAATGATGATATTCATTTTGATGCGACACATTCTAAATTAGTTATAGGAGGTAACCACAGCAGGAGAAAGCTTTTCAGCACTCATCTCATTGTGTTGCTATCAAGACAAATCACTATCTAAATAAACAGAAAGCATCACTTTTGTAGTCCTATTCAATTTATTGGCATTTTCTATATAATAAATCTTCTAAAATATTTTTCTATATAAATAAATCTGATAATATATTTAAGATTTTTAAGATTGCATAAAAGTAAAAACTACATTCCTGACTGGAAAACCTGCCTATATAATGACAGTTGAGCAGAAAATAATCATTGCTAACATGAGTGCTTTCACCTATTCATGAAGCCCACTGAAAACATCCTAGTGGGGTACGCATGCAAATATTTAAAGGCCCACTCTCTTCCTGCTAGCAATGGGCCAGCGGAAGGTGGGTCAATAGCTGGAAAGCATTTCATTTCCACTTAGGGAAGCATTCACAGTATCAGAAGGAGAAAGCCTCCCCTCTCAGACATCAGATGTGAATGTAGAAAGCCACTTTTCCCCAGCCCCTTGGAGTCATAAATTGTAGCTTGGTTGGTAAATCAATAGAACACATGTTTCTGGGACCCACACTGACCAACTACCCCAACTTCAAAGAGGTCAAGACAGCCAAGTGCCCTCTGCAGACGAAGACCACCACTCTGAAATTTCTTTTTCCTCAATGACAATGAAGCAGACGGAAAGTTCTTGTTTCTAAAAGGACTTAACAGGGTGGTAGAAAGTAATAGATGTCACTGTACACAAAAATATACAGTTCTCCTGCTGTTCACCTTTCTCCTTTTGAGAGAAATCACAGAGATCATTGGCAGCACATATATACAGCAATGATTGGAGGAAGCTGTATTTTTTTTTATTGTACTAGAAGCTGTGGCTTTCATTGGATACAGTTGAGAAACACTAGTCTAGAATCTAAGAGGCAAGCTATTGTATGAAAAGCTCTCAGAGGAAGCTGGTGAAAGAAGGCAGTCTCTATTGCAAAACCATTTCTACACCACAAAGAAGTCAGGAGCCAGGTAGTGGAGGACTTTTCTTTTGCTAATCTATATAATTCACTAGCATTTTCTATACAAATCTGATAAATCATATAAGACTGGATGTAAATAAGAGCTACTCTCCATACTGACTCTTGTCCTCCTCATCCCCACATCTACATCATTCACTGGCTTGCGTCTCTCAGGCCTCTGCTCAAATGTCACCTTATCAGGAACCCCTCCTCCTGCTCCCCGATCTCCTTATTTATAGCAGCTACTCTGCTTCATGGCATAGTACACATCTCTATTAGTCAGGGTTCTCCAGAGAAACATAACCAAATAGAAGGGGTGTGTGTGTGTGTTTGTATGTGTGTATGTGTGTATGCACACACAAAGTCGTCTCTTGTATCCACAGATGCTCAAGTCCCTTATATAAAATGATGCAGTATCTGCATATCCCCTACGCCCATCCTTCCATATACTTCAGATCATCTCTACATTACTTACAATACCTTCTAGAATGAAAATACTATGTAAATAGTTGTTGGCATGCAGTAAACTCAAGTTTTACTTTTAGAACTTCCTGGACTTTTTTTTTTTTTTTCCATGAATATTTTCCATCTGTGGTTGCCTGAATCCAACTGCTGATGGGTGCTGATGGAGTACCCTGATATAGTGAGCTGATTGTATGTTATAGAGAAAAGAAGAGAAGAGAAGACAGAGGGAGAAGGGAGAGGGAAAAATGGATTGAGATTTAAAGAATTGGTTCATATGATTATAGAAGCTGCTAAGTCCAAATTTTTCAGGGTAGGCCAGCAGGCTGGTGATGCAGGGCTGAGTTGATGTTGCAATTCAAGTCCAAAGGCCATCTCCTGGCAATGCCCTCTTCTTCTAAGAAGGCCAGTAGTTTTCTTTTAAAGCCCTCAACTGATTAGGTGAGGCCCATCCACATTATGTAAACTGCTTAACTAAAAGTCTGCTGATTTAAATGTCAATTTCATCTAAAAAATACCTTCACAGAAACATATGGACTGTTTGGTCAAGTATCTGGGTACCATGGCCTAGCCAACTGACACATAAAATTAACCATCACAACTTCTATTAAAAGAGCTAAAATAAAAAAGTCACATTAAATGCTGGCAAGAATGTGGAGAAACTGAATCATTCACATATTGCTGGTAGAAATGGAAACTGGTCAATCTGGAAAATCTCGGCAGTTTCTTAAAAAAATGAACACATAGTACCATACACCCACAAGTGCACACCTGAGCATTTATTCCAGAGAAATGAAAACATGTTCACACAAAACTCTAACATAAATGTTTACAGCAGCTTTATTTTTAATACACCCAAACTGGAAACAATTCAGATGTCTTTCACTGGTGTATGGCGAAACAAACATCTTATATAGACATAAGATGGAATACACTCAGCAATAAAAAAGTAACAACTATAGACACATGTGACAATCTGGATGAGCTTCCAGAGAATGATGATGAAAGGGAGGTAGCCAATCCCAAAGGTTACATACAAAGACACTACTTATATAATATCCTTGAAGTGAGAAAGTTATAGAAATGGAGAACAGATTAATGGTTGCTGGGTATCAAGGAGGGTGTGGGGATATAAGGAAGGAAAGTGAGAGTTGCTCAGTCGTGTCTGACTCTTTGCGCCCATGGACTATATATATAGACCATGGAATTCTCCAGGCCAGAATACTGGAGTGGGTAGCCTTTCCCTTCTCCAGAGGATCTTCCCAGCCCAGGGATAGAAATGAGGTTTTCCACATTGCAGGTGGATTCTTTACCAGCTGAGGCACAAGGGAAGCCCAAGAATACTGGAATGAATAGCCTATCTTTTCTTCAGCAGATCTTCCCAACCCAGGAGTCGAACTGGAGTCTCCTGCATTGCAGGCAGATTCTTTACCAACTTAGCTATCAGGGAAGTGGGGATATAAAGAGGAGGCAACAAAAGGGATCTTGTGGTGATGAAACTATCCTGTATCTTGACTGTATCAATGTCAATATCCTGTTTATATTATAATACAGTCTTGCAAAAATGTTACCATTGGGGCAACCTGAGTAAACAGTACATGGCTTCTCTTAGTATTATTTCTTACAAGTGCATGTGAATCTACAATTATCTCAATATAAAAAGTATATTTTAGGAGTAGGAGGTGAAGGAAGGAGAAGGGGACAACAGAGGATGAGATGGTTGGATGGCATCACCGACTCAAAGGACATGAGTTTGAGTAAACTCTGGGAGTTGGTGATGGACAGTGAGGCCTGGTGTACTGCAGTCCATGGGGTTGCAAAGACTGAACTGACTGAAGAACTATAATTTATTTATTTTTATTGGAGTATAGTTGTGGATCACAATAAACTGTGGAAAATTCTGAAAGAGATGGGAACACCAGACCACCTGACCTGCCTCTTGAGAAATCTATATGAGGTCAGGAAGCAACAGTTAGAACTGGACATGGAACAATAGACTGGTTCCAAACAGGAAAAGGAGTATGTCAAGGCTGTATATTGTCACTCTGCTTATTTAACTTCTATGCAGAGTACATCATGAGAAACGCTGGACTGGAAGAAACACAAGCTGGAATCAAGATTGCTGGGAGAAATATCAATAACCTCAGATATGCAGATGACACCACCCTTATGGCAGAAAGTGAAGAGGAGCTAAAAAGCCTCTTGTTGAAAGTGAAAGAGGAGAGTGAAAAAGTTGGCTTAAAGCTTAACATTCAGAAAACGAAGATCATGGCATCTGGCCCCATCACTTCATGGGAAATAGATGGGGAAACAGTGCAAACAGTGTCAGACTTTATTTTTTTGGGCTCCAAAATCACTGCAGATGGTGACTGCAGCCATGAAATTAAAAGGCGCTTACTCCTTGGAAGAAAAGTTATGACCAACCTAGATAGTATATTCAAAAGCAGAGACATTACTTTGCCGACTAAGGTCCGTCTAGTCAAGGCTATGGTTTTTCCTGTGGTCATGTATGGATGTGAGAGTTGGACTGTGAAGAAGGCTGAGCGCCGAAGAATTGATGCTTTTGAACTGTGGTGTTGGAGAAGACTCTTGAGAGTCCCTTGGACTGCAAGGAGATCCAACCAGTCCATTCTGAAGGAGATCAACCCTGGGATTTCTTTGGAAGGAATGATGCTAAAACTGAAGCTCCAGTACTTTGGGCACCTTATGCGAAGAGTTGACTCATTGGAAAAGACCCTGATGCTGGGAGGGATTGGGGGCAGGAGGAGAAAGGGACGACCGAGGATGAGATGGCTGGATGGCATCACGGACTCAATGGACGTGAGTCTGAGTGAACTCCAGGAGTTGGTGATGGACAGGGAGGCCTGGTGTACTGCGATTCATGGGGTCGCAAAGAGTTGGACACGACTGAGTGACTGAACTGAACTGAACTGATAGTTCTTTTATAATGTTGTGTTAAGTTTCTGCTGTACAGTAAGTGAATTAGCTATATGTATCCATTATCCCCTCTTTTTGGGACTTCCTTCCCATTTAGGTCACCAGAGAACAGCGAATAGAGTGCCCCATGCTATATACAGTAGGTTCTCATTAGTTATCCATTTATCCACAGTAGTGTATATGCCAACTCCAATCTCACAATTCATCCCACCACTCCCCTTCCCCTCCTGGTATCCACGTTTATTCTCTGCATCTGTGTCTCTATTTTTGCTTTGCAACTGAGTTCATCTGTAACATTTTTCTAGATTTCACATATATGCATTCATCTACTATATTTGTTTTTCTCTTTCTGACTGACTTAACTCTGTATGACGTTCCCTAGGTCCATCCACATCGCTGCAAATGGCACAATTTATTCCTTTTATGGCTGAGTAATAGTCCACTGTATATATATACCATATCTTCTTTATCCATTCCTCAGTTGATGGACATATAGGTTGCTTCCATGTGAAGGCTATTGTAAATAGTTCTACAGCTATTGTTCATAGATTTTTTTCTGACCTGTATGAGGTGATACCCCGTTGTAGTTCTGATTTGCACTTCACTAATAATTAGTGATGTTGAGCATCTTTTCGTGTGTTTGTTGGCCATTAAAAAGTATAATCTAAAATAAAGACAATGTACTCTCTTCAGCAGAACATATGCTAAAACTGGAGAGATACAGAGAAGATTAGTATGGCCCCTGTGCAAGGATGACATGTAAATCTGTGAAGCATTTCATGTATTTTTGGTTACCAAGGGAGAAAGAGAGGGGGGAAGGAGGGATAAATTGAGAGACTGAGACTGACATGTACACGCTATGACATATAACATAGATAACTAGTAAGGACTAACTGTATAGCACAGGGAACTCTTCTCAAAAGTCAGTAATGACCTGCATGGAAAACAAATCCAAAACACAGTGGATACTGTTCAGTGGATACTGTGTATGTAGCTATACAGTGGAAATCAGTACAACACTGTAAATCCAATCAACTATACTGTAATAAAATTTTGCATAAAAAATGAAATAAAGTAAAAAAAAGGTGAGGCTCAGGTAAGTGGGACAACAAAAGCAAAAATAAACAAGTGGGACTAAATCAAACATTTCTGCACAGCAAAAAAAAAAAAAAAAGATTCTTCATAGCAAAGGAAACCATCAAGAAAATGAAAAGGCAAACTATAGAATGGGAGAAGATATCTACAAATCATATATCTGATAAGGGGTCAATATTTAAATATATAAAGAACTAATACAACTCAGCAGCAAAAATAAAAAAGAAAACTCAAACAATCCAGTTAAAAAATGGACAAAGGAACACAATAGACATTTTTCCAAAGAAGACACACAAATGGCCAACAGGCACATTAAAAGATATATAACATCACTGATCATCAGGGAAACACAAATCAAAACCACAATGAGCTATCACCTCACACATCAAAAAGACAGCGAAGAATAAGTGTTGGTGAGGGTGTGGAAAAAAGGGAACCCTGGTACACTTTTGGTGAGAATGTAAATTGTTGCAGCCAGTCTGCAAAACAGTAGGGAGGTTTCTCAAAAAATTAAAAACAGAACTACATATGATCTAGCAATCCTACTTCTGAGTATATATTCAAAGGGAATGAAAACAAAGGATCTTGAAGAGATATCTATACTCCCATGTTATTGCAGCATTATTCACAGTAGCCAGGCTAAGTGTCAATGAAAAAGTGAATTAAGTTGTGATATAAATATACATACACAATGAAATATTCAACCATGAAAAAGAACATCCTCCTGCTTGCAGGAACACAAATGGAACTTTAGGCACTATATTAGGTGAAATAAATCAAAGACAAATACTGCATGATACCATTTACATGTAGAATCTAAAAAAACTGAAACAGGGACTAGAATGGTGGTTACATAGGAACTGGTGGGTGAGAGTAAAGGGGAGATATGTAGGTCTGAGTATACATACTTTCAGTTATAAAATAAGTAAGTTCTGGGGATCTAATGTATGCTGCTGCTGCTAAGTCGCTTCAGTCGTGTCCGACTCTGTCGACCCCATAGACGGCAGCCCAGCAGGCTCCCCCGTCCCTGGAATTCTCCAGGCAAGAACACTGGAGTGGGTTGCCATTGCCTTCTCCAATGCATGAAAGTGAAAAGTGAAAGTGAAGTCGCTCAGTCGTATCCGACTCTTAGTGACCCCATGGATTACAGCCTACCAGGCTCCTCTGTCCATAGGATTTTCCAGGCAAGAGTACTGCAGTGGGTTGCCACAGACAGACTGGCACTGGCCAAACCAGTTTCTGGCAAAATCCTGAAACTGGCGGGCAGAGCCCCCTCCTGGCTGAGGCACGCACCGCATCTGGTGAGCGTGCTCTCACATGAAGCAAGACTATCCCCTCCAAACCCGGGTCTCTAGCTCCTCTTGAAGAACCCCAGACCTGGCAACTTGTCTGTATCCTACTGGGCCCTCTGGGTGGAGGGCATGGAGGTCCCCCGAGGTGGAACACCCACCTCTCCCTCCTTGCCGTTGCCTGCTTGCTCCCTGGGGCATCTGGCCCCCCACCCTAGACACAGACTCTAAGCCAGACCCCCACACCCTGGAGACACTAAACTGCACAAACTCCCGGCCACCTGCCATGGGAGTGACACGAAGGGTCTCTTCCCTTGAAAGAAACCACCAGCTTCCCTTCTAAGGGAGGAAGGGCCAGAGTACCACCCTGCACCTTGCTGCGGGCAGCTGCCCCAGAGGCGACTGCCAGAGCCCGGAGCCCTGGCCTGCTTTCCACCCACAGCTGGGCAGGGCTAGAACCGCACCAGCTCCTGGGTCCCCAGGCCCCACGTGGCACTGACCAACCAAGTGCCCCCAAGCATCCCAGGAGGGTCAAGGGGCTGAGTGCCAGGACCAGAGACAGGAGCCACGCTAACCCCCCTACGCCCTTCCACAGACCCCAGTCCACAAGGCGGCAGGCTGTACGGGCGTCAGCTTTAATATGGGGCTGGCCTGTCTGGGGGCTAGGAGGGTCCACTTTCTTTCCTTGTTGGGAGCGAAATCTCAGGGAGATTGTCTTAATTCAAAGCGAATCATGAACTAGCGAAGGCATTTCCATCCTTCCCAGTCTCTGCTTGGCTGCTGACAGCTCGGGGAGCCTCAGCTGGACATGACGATTATATTGCTGTTGTCCAGTCGCTAAATTATGTCCAACTCTTTACAACCCCATGGACTGTAACATGCCAGGCTTCCCTGTCCTTCACTATCTCCTGGAGTTTGCATGATGATTATGTAACAGTTATATTATATAATACTGTACTATAAAAGTCAAATCAAGCACAGCAAGGAATTTTACAAAAAAATGACAAATCATGAATCCAAGAAACCAGAGGATTCTGTACCATATTATTTTTCAGTTAGACATTAGACTACATTAGAAAGAACTTAAACTAGAAAGAACTCTGCAGTAATTCCAAGGCCTATTTTTTTGTCCAAGCTGTTCTACAATCACTTTACATACCACAACAATCACTGAAGTTCTTGGAAACACAACTTAGGTGGGCAAAGATTTTTAGGGGGAAAAAGCACCCCAGAGGGCATACTGTAACTCACTGTGTTATGGAATGCAAGTGAAATTTTGTCCACTCACTTTCCTAGTGACATAGAGGCCTAGGGCTACTCCTTACTTAACTCTTCTCAGTTTTTATAGGATAGGATAAGTTAAAAGTGATATGCATAGGCAAAGACACTGTATAATCTTACACAAAAGTGAGAAGATGGATTATACCTAGGATACTCAGTGGGCTTAAGGAGCAGACCGTAATATTCGCTCTAAGAGGTCACCCAGCCTGGCCCTCCAGAGAGAGTTCTCACCCAAAGAGGAGCTCATGCAGACCCTGATGTCAGAGGATTAAAAAAGCATCAGTACTGAACTAGGAGTAAATGCACAGGTATAAAAGGGACACTGGTGGAGGACAGTGAGTCTCTAATTATTGAGAAGTAAACAATTAGTTCTTCTGATATGAAAAGGGGAGATGTGGCAAAGTTTGGTCAGAAATCACTTGTCTGTAAACATTTTCCAACGTAAATGTTCAAGTCAAGACGAGTCATGATACCAGGCTCAAAGTGTGCAAAAAGTCTGGTCAGTTTCATATGGAGTGTTTCCAGAAGAGTTAAATATCAACAGTACTGTTTATACACACTCTAAAATTTGTAATTCATAAGTACTGTTAATTAAAGCAATCCAAACAGCAATATTCCCCTTTGTAGAAACCAATAAAAAACAGAACATTCTAGTGAAAGCTAGATCTGAGGTGCAATGGGAAAGCCTTTAAGCCAAAGAAAAGGCTGGAAGGCAAACACTAGTGAACATGATGAGACTTTTATCATTCTGTCATAATTCCAGTTTTACAAATCATACCTCACCGCAGTGTTTTTTGGCCACTTCTTCTAGGCGGGACTTTAACAAATTAACACTTTCATTTGACAGACCTTTGGCATTCTTTAATTCTATTTCAGGGACTCTGGAAAAGAAAGAAAAAAGAGTTATTCTAAAAAGTACAGATTGTTTGCATTAATTTTTGCTAATTTTCAAGCTTGGAGCCTGGGGTTTCCGTAAGGGCCTCATTTGTGAACTTCTCTGTACCCCTAGGAACATTTCCTTTCCTCTCAAAAGGATTTCAACTTTACTCCAGCAACTCTGTTGACACAGCACTCAACATGGAGTCGCCTGCAGCTTGTAGGGCAGAAATGGGCTGGCCAGGCGTCAGCGTGCCCTGCTCCCCAAGAGGACCAGACTTACTGGGGCTCAATCAGGTGTCTCCCAACTCCTGTCTCTGATTTCAGCTTTATAATCTGATTCAAATTTCTAACATCAACTACTATTTACTGCCTTTTAAAAAATCACTCCAGCTCTGTGTGTGATTCTAGCCTAGTAACTTCACCATGCACTCCCTTTTATGGTAATGCTCGATCCTGGCTTGCCCCCTAACATCAGCGAACTCTGACAGCTCACCCACAAGGGTCCAAGCACTCTGTGATCATCTGTCTGCTCCCAGCATAAAGCAAGATAAGGATAACTACGTGTGAGATGGAGGCACAGTGTTCTATCTAGTACTCCTACAATAGCTGTGTCCCAGGAACTCATTCTGCTATAAATGAGCTCACTCACTCATGTCATGCACACTCTGCAAACTCTGCTATTCCAAGGATGCCTACCACATACTCTTCTTCATCTCTATAGAGCACAACAGTCAACACCTTCAACCCAAGGAAAATACACTCAGCCCTCCCTTGGGGTTCCTCTTATTTCCAACCACAACACATCTAATAACAACTCTTGAGATTAAGTAGGCTTTATTTAATTTTACAGATGTGAAAATGATTCATCACTTCCCACCAAGAATTTCTGAGTAATTCATGGCATTTTACCTTGGTGAAGCCTTTATTATTCACTTATCTATGCATTCTTTCGGAGAAGGAAATGGCAACCCACTCCAGTATTCTTGCCTAGAGAATCCCAGGGATGGGGGAGCCTGGTGGGCTGCCGTCTGTGGGGTCGCACAGAGTTGGACACGACTGATGCGACTTAGCAACAGCAAGCAACAGCATGCATTCTTTCAATGCTTCATTATGACAGATTACTACAGTCATCATCTACCTGGATAGATGGAAATCTTAGAGAAAGTCTACATAAGGTCCATTTAATCCAGGATTCTCTTTCTCACAGTGGTATAAAGGACTATTTTGCAGAAAAGGAAAGTTTTCCTGCATGATATTATCTCAAAAGATAGGAATGTTTCCCCAAGTCAAGACCTACATAATTTAAAAAAAAAATCAAGCAGTCATTATATAGCAATATTAACAGAATAGTGAAAAATTCATCTGCAACACTAATTAAACACTGTAAAATTTCCAATGTTCTCTTCATGCCCTTGGTACATAATTCATAAGTTTATGTAGCTGATGTTACATTGTTTACTTTTTAACTTTTTTAAACACTTGCATGCTGTTTCTTAAATGATATTTTTACCAAGTGGATACATCAAGGTTTACCTGATGAGTTCTCTAACATAGTGGTTCTCAACCGTAATTATGTTCCCCCTCTAAAGTGATATCAGTCAATGTCAGGAAGGCAAAGAAGCTCTGTGCCCTCTACACATATTTCTTGCCTAAGCATCTCTTCCATCTGGCCAGTCCTGAGTTGCATCTTTGATAACAAACCAGTAACAGTAAGTGAAGTGCCTTCCTGAGTTCTGTAAACTGTTCTAGCAAATTATCAAACCTGGGGCAGGGGGAGGGGGGTCACAGGAACATGCAAATTTATAGCCAGTTGATCAGAAGTACTGGGACTTGCAACTGGCATCCACGTCTCGTCATGGGACTAAGCCCTCAGCTCAGCTATCAACAACTACGGACAGTTAGTGTCATAACTGAACTGAATTGTTCAGACACCCAGTTGGTGTCAGAAAAGATACCACCTATTTGGTGTCAGGAAAGATAAGACCTAGAGAGGCACTATCTTATTTTTCTTTCATAAAATTAATTACCTTTCAATTAATGCATAAATTAACTTTCTGAATGTCTACTATATTCTACTCTAGGCACAGAGGTTGGGCTAAAATTGGGCTACTAACTTCAGGGAGGTCATCTTGACCTACCTGTATTATCATAAACTCCATCACCTCTGAAGGTAACAAATTCCATACATTTACCACTCACTGGGTAAGGCAGTACATCCCTTTACTTGTCATTTTCCTTCACTGGCTTCCTGCACAACAAGCTCAATTAAAAAAACATCATCCAGGCCAAATTTGCTTTTCTGCATGGAATGTCTGGGAAAAGACTACATGGAATATGCATGGTACTTGAAATGAAGATTACTTGAGCCTTGACAGCTAATGCTTTTGTTTTACTACTGGATCTGAACCCAAGGGGGTATTACCTTCAGGGGGAGTTTAGAAATACATGAGGCTTTTGGCTGGCTCACTGACTGGAAAACTCTTTAGGCATTTAATGGGTAGAGGCAAGCGATGTCACAAACCCTGCCATCTTCTCGACCCTGAAAGAGGGCGACTAAATCCTTTTCTACTTGGAAGTCAAGGTCTCACTAGGCTCGGAAGGCTACTCTAAGTCCTAATGTAAACTGTACTTTAAAACTAAGTATACAAGGTTTTATAGTCACTGCACCTTTATGTTTTTTTCCCCTAAATTGTTCCTCTTCCTAGTTTGTGAAAAATTAAACAAACAAAAGTTAACACAACAGAAGAAGCAAACATTAGTCATGGGGCAAACACTACCACCCATAGAGACGATTAACTAGAAGCCAGCCTAACAGGAGACAGGCTTCATGAAAACATCTATTGCTGATGTAGCCATTAACTTCAACCTGTTCCTCTGTTTTCAAAACAGAGAACTGAAATCACATCAAAGCTATTTATAAACAGACTTCTCTGGTGATTCAGACAGTAAAGAATCTGCCGGCAATGCAGGAGACCTGGGTTTGATCCCTGGGTTGGGAAGATCCCCTAGAGAAAGGAATGGCAACCCACTCCAGTATTCTTGTCTCGGGAATTCCATGGACAGAAGAGCCTGGTGGGCTACAGTCCATAGGGTTGCAAGAGTTGGATATGACTGAGAGACTAACACACACACTTATAAATGAACTCACACATCTGGATAGGTGGGTGGGCATTTCACTCTCAAATCCACTTTCACGTACACTTCTTCACCAGTCAGGCCTTGAGGGTACAGAACTAAATTGATTTCAGGAGGCTCTTTGACCTAAAAGAGAAGAAGAAAAACATTTTTTTTCTCTAGAGAGCCAGTCATTAACGATTGAGATAATAATTATTTCAGCTCAAAAAGTTCTACTTTCAAATTATTATACACAGTTTTATTTTATACAGGTGCTTTGGTCACATTTTCCCAAAGCATGGTTTAAAAACACAACTTGTGCCAGAGAGAGTACATTTTCCTTTTCAGGTTTCTAAGGAGTGACCTGAGATATCCCATGCAGCCCCCATTTATTCAAGTAAGCGGGTGCCCATTTATTCAAGTAAGCGGGTGCTGCCCTAGAGACTGAGAGTGCAGCGGCAAATCTCGACAGAGAGGAAGCCAACTAGCTGACACAAAACAGGGGACACATAAATAGTTTCAAATAGTGACCAGTGTTGTAAAGAAAGCAAAGTTGAGCCTGGAACATTGGTGGAGGAGAAGAAGGTATTCAGACAGGTGGGTCAGAGAAGGCCTACTAACACTGCAAATACTGAGACAACACGTGAAACTCTTGACAAGGAGAAATCTGATAGCTCTTCTAAAACTGTGTATGCTTTCAACCAACTGTTTTTCCCCAAATAACTAAATATTCCATTATCCTTTATTTATATATGCTCTTCCCAAAAAGGATTTGAGGCAGTTTATATAGTTTATGAATATCAACCTACCAACTCTGTGAGGTAGGTGTCATCTCCACTTTACAGACAAGGTGGTTCAGGCTCCAAGTTTCTTCCCCACAAACACACAGTGGCAAGGCTGGACTTCAAATCCAACTAAGACACCCAAACCTGTGTCTTTCCCATCAGCCCTCCCTTGTTAACGCCAATCCTGAGTTGTCGGATTGCTAGAGTAAGGAGTTGAAAGGAGTTGAAGCTTGCCTTGGCCTTGGAATGTCAAGGCAGCCAGGACAAACAGAGAAATGTAGCATTATCAGAAAAGAGAAAGCATAAAAATTCTTCCAAGGGCGATGAAGTATTGAGGAACATTAAATTCTGACAGAACATGAACCTTACATGTGGCACTCTGAAGTATAAAATCAGCTGCATATATAAAATACATAAGCTCGGTTTCCATTTATAATAATCCTTGATTTTTAAAAAAAAGCTACTGTAAAAATTCAGTCTGTGTTGGTGGCAAATGACAGAGAAGAAGGTGGATCTGGATAAAGCTGACAGAGAGACTGGGCCTTGAGAGAGGAAACCAGAAGGCTAGTGTCTTGTAGATCTCCAGCTCCCTGATGCAGAGTAGGATGAGGAAAGAGGACATCCGCTGAGAGGAAACACGAGGACTGCAGGTGGCCTTGCCAAGAGCAGACCCTGGTGTGAGAGGAGTGGGTGACGAGGAGGCCACAGCAAGGCTATGGCAACTCTTTCACGGAGGTGTGGGTTCAGGTTAAATTAAAGGAGACAGAGAGTGGGGCCACAGACTGGGGGTGGGGGTGAAATCAAGGGATAATTTTATTTTGTTCTGTTTTAAAGATGGGAGATACTGCAGAGTGTGAGGATGTTGATGGAAATATTATGGAAGAGTGGGAAGGAGACCAAATTAGGCTCTGAAGTTGATGGATCCTGGGCAGAACAGAAACAGGCTAGACTGATTGGAGGAGGGGCTTTCCTTCTAGAATGACAGGAAGATGTGAGGGAGGAGGGGGGAAAAGCAAGTAGAGGAGGCTTTCCTCTGAGGATCCTCACAGGAGTGAGAATGAAACAACTTGTTAGATTCCCAGTTTCCCGTTTCCTCTTCAATCAAGACACGCTGGCTGTTATCTGCTGTAAAGCAGATACAGATCATATCAGACAAAATTTAACAGGGCTTATTTACTAAAAGCAGTGCTTATTTAAAATAAGTGCTTATTTAACAGCACTTATTTACTAAAAGCAGCAAAAATACCAATTCTCCCTTGCTAAGAAGGAAAGGACAAACTATTACCTTGACCAGTCTCCTAAACAGCCTCACTTCTGGAAAAGCTTTTCAGTATGGAAATTTTCAAACAAAGCTGATAATGATATAATGAACTCCATGTACTTACCAGCCAGTTTCAATAATGACCCATTTATGGCCAATCTTGGGTATCTATATGTGCCCTATCCCCAAGTGCCACGGTGGATCATTTTGAAGTAAATCCTATCAACCAGTCTTTGCCTGTGTTATTATTATTCACTTCCCAATATCAATCCAATGAAGCAAAAAAAGGTATATATCTCCATTTTAGAGACGTAAAAACTAAAGAGAAAGGCTAATTAGACAGACTCAAAATTTTACCAATGCTTTCTCCACCAGGTCGAATCTTTAGAAATTTCTCATCTCACAGGCTACAAATTTTAGAGAGAGACTACAGTCGCCAACTTACACTTTTGTCAAGAAAATACTTTTTTGCTCCCTCTCTACTGTAGATATCACTTTAGAAAATAGAGAATATTTTAGTACCAAAAGTAGGAGAAAAGTACAAAAATGGAATAAATGTGGTCAATTTATCTTATATTACTATATCTTCACATATACATTATTCTCCCTTTTATTTCCTAATTTGGCTGAAGACCAACGAAAACTATACTTTAGAATGCAGATGGGGATACTGCTGTAAATCCATACTGATCCACTTAGCTTAAAGAGTCAAAATAAATATGAAAGTAAGAATATATATATATACACACACACATATATACATATCTGTAACTGAGTCACTTTGCTGTAAGGCAGAAATTGATACAACATTGCTAATAAACTATACTTTAATAAATTTAAAAAAATGGAAAATGCCATACAGATAATCTTCTTAAAGTAAAATATCCAAGACCCTGCAGGCCCAAGGAAAAGAGGTGGAAGCCAAGGTGTTAAAACACAAGCATGGTATCTAGGAGCAATAGCAGATTTTCTGTTTTGAAGCAACAACATTGCAGTAGTCTTTTATAAATGAAAGGAGCAAGAGCCACCTAACTACTAATATATAAGCAAGTTGTGTAAGTAGAAACTACGAATGCAAACCAAGGGATGAACTTTCCTGGGCTCGGTATAGAGATAAACTTGTAACAAACAGACAACATATGCCATATGAAGGGGGTTATCTCCGCACACATATGATAACAAATTTGGTTTAGCATTCCCTTTTCTCTTTATGCAGCAAGTGCAGCGTGCATCTGAATGTAACTGACTTTTTCAGGAAACGGTCCAGGGAAGCCCACATTTCATGTCTGGAGTCACTAGAACAGAAGCCAGCTTCAGAAAAGAGAGGCCATTGGGAGACTACACATTTTGAAGATATTCTTTAAGAAGTGTCTTGACTATTTGTGATCCCACGGACTATACAGTCTGTGGAATTCTCCAGGCCAGAATACTAGAGTGGGTAGCCTTTCTCTTCTCCAGGGGATCTTCCCAACCAAGGTCTCCCACATTGTGGGTGGATTCTTTACAAGCTGAGCCACAAGGGAAGCCCAAGAATACTGGAGTGGGTAGTCTATCCCTTTCCATTGGATCTTTGCGATCAGGAATCGAACCAGGGTCTCCTGTGTTGCAGGCAGATTCTTTACCAACTGAGCTATCAGGGAAGCCCATACCATTCTTTACTAAAGGGGATGCTTAAGGTGATGCTTAAGAAGGAACAATGAATCAAGGTAAAGACCCCTGGCAACAATCAGGGAAGGAGGTCTCTCTCAGTCACAAGGGGACCAGCAGGCAGAACATCAGTATATTAAACAATGGCCTAAAAAAGTGGTTAGGATCCTGCAAACATTCCTGGGCTGACCCAGCCTTAGGACAAATGCAATCTAGTGTTCTAGTTACTTCCATCACACAGCAACACTAGCAGGACAATGGTGATAATAGTGGTGAGCCCAGATAATGCCAAAGCAAACTTAATGGCAAAGCAAACCCTGAGGAAAGAGGAAAGAGTTTGGATACAAAGTGAAGACACTCCTGGACGCAGAAAAATTTCAGTTTTAGGAAATGCACAAGTCCAGTTATGGTGGTTTGGATGAAGGAACAGACCCATGGATACTGATGAACGACATATGTTGGACAAAAATCTAAAAACTTGTCCAGTTCTGAGTACCAAGTGAGACCAACCCAAAGAGCAGGACATTGAAGCTACCAGGTGACTAGATACTTCTAAAGCTTTTGTCTTTGGCTGACAGCTTGACTGGGCCAGAATGATATTTCTCTTTATGAAGAGAGACTGTGGAGTCCTGTTTCCCCAGTATCCACTCTCCTTTTATTTCTTTGTAATAGAATCCTCAATTTTTTTTTAGCTGAATACATTTCCCCAACTTGTCTGCAGCTCATTGTAGCTACTGGATTAATTTAAAGCCAGTAATATGAAAGACTCATTTGAAAAGACCCTGAGGCTGGGAAAGGTTGAAGGCAGGAGGAGAAGGGGACAACAGAGGATGAGATGGTTGGATGGCATCACCGACTCAATGGACATGAGTTTGGGTAAACTCCAGGAGTTGGTGATGGACAGGGAGGCCTAGCGTGCTGCAGTCCATGGGGTGACAAAGAGTTGGATACGATGAGTGACTGAACTGAACTGAACCAAATATGAGAGAATTGTAAGATGCAATTTCCAGGAAGTGGCCTTTATTAAAAGAAAGGGGAATGCAGACGTGATGACTGGAGGCCAGACAACCGTTTCAGACCATGTAGGGGGCAGCAAGGTTGGTAGAAGAATAATTCAGAAAAAGCCCTCAGCTCTAGACTTTTACATATAAAAAAACACTTTGTTATTTAAAGTTTTCTGTCATATGTAGCTAAACTTAATTTTAACCAGCATAAGCTCACTGGGGAAAAAAATATATATATAACAGTAAGGGAACAGTGCTTTCAGAGGCAAGAACAGAAAATTCACCAGACTTTTCTCAAGCAAACTGAGAGGCTCCCCTACATGTAAAGAAGCTCTTATACAAAACATGTTTAGGATACCAAGCATTAGCGCATATTAGGATATTCAAGGATTCCTGGAACTGAACAGGATTTCATTAAAAATTTCAACAGCCAAGATATATTAAAGATTAAGCCTGGGGAGGGCATCTTCCATGCCTTTAGAAGATAAACTGTCATTAGAATTTAATGTTGATAAAATCTTTGATTTAACCTCCACGAGGAAATAATGAATTCCTGTAAAAAATATTTGTAGACAGAAAAATACATAGTAAGGGGTAAACAAAATTTTTTGAGAGCATGTAATGAGAAGAAAGCAATGCAGAACACATTGCTACAAAATATACAAAATTCTACATGAGGAAAAGATTTATTTTGAAGACTGAAAATATAAGTGACAGGAAGCAGTCATGGAAAGAAGGCCACACTATAATAAAATAGGAGAAAAATGCTTTTCAATGAGATCATGAAGTTGGATACTCGTCTGAAGTATAATGCTATACATGTACTCAGTTGCACAGCTGTGTCTGACTCTGCAACTCCTGGTACTATACAGTCCACCAGGCTCTTCTGTTGATGGAATTTTCCAGGCAAAAATAATTGAGTGGGTTGCCATTTCCTTCTCCAGGGGTTCTTCTTGACCTAGGGATCGAACCACATCTCCTGCACTGGCAGGCAGATTCTTTACCACTGGGCCACATGGGAAGCCCTTTAATACTACGAAACATTCAAAAAAATCCTCAAGGTATAAAATGTGAATGAGTAATACAAACTCAGTCCTAAAATATGAAAGGTAATACTCTAGACTAATTATCACCAGGGTTAAAAAAAAGACATTAGCTCTTCAAGAAATAAACCCCAAGTATATTACTACATCCACAGGACTAGCAACGTTGACCTGGGGGACCCTTTTTTCAGCACTGTGCACACCACCTGGAGAAGAGCCCAGCCAATGCCCGCAGAAACCCCATTTTCTCAGTCTCAATATCCTTTTCTTGGGTACCTCCTCACATTCACCCCAAAATAAACTGGTATAAGCACGTGTCTATTTCTGCTAAAAGTACCGAAATGAAGGATGTGTGTGTGCTCAGTCGTGTCCGACTCCTGGCGACCCCATGGACTATAGCCCACCAGGCTCCTCTGTCCATGGGATTTTTTAAGCAAGAATACTGGAGTGGGTTGCCATTTCTTCCTCTAGGGGATCTTCCCGACCAGGGATCAAACCCTTGTCTTCTGGGTCTCCTGCATTGCTGGTAGATTCTTAACCTGATGACCCACAAGACTATTAAAAAGAATTTCATTGGCCATTCCACATAGGAGCACAACTTTTGGTTCCAAGGCATGAGGGTTAATGACAGCCAGTGACTAAAATTCACTGGTTTACAAGATGAGCAGCAGAGTGAGGACAAGGTTTGGGAGATTAATTAAAAATACTAACACAAGAGGGAGAAGGATGGACTGGGAATTTGGGGTTAGTAGGTACAAACTATTACATAAACAACAAGGTCCTACTGTCTAGCACAATGAACTATATCCAATTTCCTAGGATAAACCATAATGGAAAAGAATATCGATAAAAGACTGTATCTATGTGTAAAACTGAGTCACTCTGGTTCACAGCAGGGACTGGCCCAACATTATAAATCAACTATACTTAAGAAAAACGAACACAATTTTAATTAACCACGTAAATACACTGAACCGTACACTTAAAAATTAAGTTAGTATATTTTATGTTATGTATTTTTATCCACAAGCATATAAAACAAGCTATAGAATTCAAACCACTTTCAGGTGTTTGGTCTAGAATTGTTATCTAGACTCTGCTAGTCAAATCCCCCTTAAATTTTGATGACAAGGCTTGGTTCAGCATGGCCCCATGTTTATTACTTGCTTCTGTTCTCATATCCTGTAATGTGGGAAAGAAATTAGTCTGCATAAAAAAACAACAAATCTAGAAATAAAGTAACACGTGAAAGCTAGATAATCTGGGCAAGTCTTTAGTTTTAAGTCTATAAAGATGCCAAAAACAAAATAATAATGAGACTAAAAGCTCTCAGTCACTTTCTGTAACCAACCTTATAAAAATCACCAAGCTCATTCATTCATCTTCTGTTCTCAAGCACTTCCATATTTGTCAAATGGCCAAGAACAAAAAAACAACAAACAGCTAGATTCCTTAAAGTTTAATAACTATGACTCCATTTTAAACAAACATTAAAATATTCAAATCTGAGTTCTCCCCAAATTAAATACAGGTAATATAGGTGGAGGTGATGAATAGATTCAAGGGACTAGATCTGGTAGACAGAATGCCTGAAGAACTATGGACAGAGATTTGCAAAGTATAGGAGATGATGACCAAAACCATCCCCAAGATAGAGAAATGCAAGAAGGCAAAGTGGTTGTCTGAGAAGACCTTACAAGTTGCTGAGAAAAGAAGAAAAGTGAAAGGCAAAGGAGAAAGAGAAAGATATGCCCAACTGAAGCAGAGTTCCAGAGAACAGCAAGGAGAGAGAGATAAGAAAGCCTTCTTAACTGACTAATGCAAACAAAAAGAGGAAAACAATAGAATGGGAAAGACTAGAGATCTATGAGAAAATTCGAGATACCAAGGGAACATTTCACACAAAGATAGGCACAGTTTCAGTTCAGTCACTCAGTCATGTCCGACTCTTTGTGACCCCATGAATCACAGCCACCAGGCCTCCCTGTCCATCACAAACTCCCAGAGTTCACTCAGACTCACATCCATCGAGTCAGTGACGCCATCCAGCCATCTCATCCTCTGTTGTCCCCTTCTCCTCCTGCCCCCAATCCCTCCCAGCATCAGTCTTTTTCAATGAGTCAACTCTTCGAATGAGGTGGCCAAGGTACTGGAGTTTCAGCTTTAGCATCATTCCTTCCAAAGAACAGCCAGAGCTAATCTCCTTCAGAATGGACTGGGTGGATCTCCTTGCAGTCCAAGGGACTTTCAAGAGTCTTCTCCAACACCACAGTTCAAAAGCATGAATTCTTTGGCGATTAGCTTTCTTCATAGTCCAACTCTCACATCCATACATGACCACTTGAAAAACCATAGCCTTGACTAGACGGACCTTTGTGGGCAAAGTAATGTCTCTGCTTTTGAATATGCTGTCTATGTTGGTCATAACTTTTCTTCCAAGGAGTAAGCGTCTTTTAATTTCATGACTGCAGTCACCATCTTCAGTGATTTTGGAGCCCCCAAAAATAAAGTCAGCCACTGTTTCCACTGTTTCCCAATCTATTTCCCATGAAGTGATGGGGCGGATGCCATGATCTTACTTTTCTGAATGTTGAGCTTTAAGTCAACTTTTTCACTCTCCTCTTTCACTTTCATCAACAGGCTTTTTAGTTCCTCTTCACTTTCTGCCATAAGGGTGGTGTCATCTGCATATCTGAGGTTATTGATATTTCTCCCAGCAATCTTGATTCCAGCTTGTGCTTCCTCCAGCCCAGCGTTTCTCATGATGTACTCTGCATACAAGTTAAATAAGTAGGGTGACAATATACAGCCTTGATGTACTCCTTTTCCTATTTGGAACCAGTCTGTTGTTCCATGTCCAGTTCTAACTGTTGCTTCCTGACCTGCATATAGGTTTCTCAAGAGGCAGGTCAGGTGGTCTGGTATTCCCATCTCTTTCAGAATTTTCCACAGTTTATTGTGATCCACAGTCAAAGGCTTTGGCATAGTCAAGAAAGCAGACACAGATGTTTTTCTGGAACTCTCTTGCTTTTTCCATGATCCAGTGGATGTTGGCAATTTGATTTCTGGTTCCTCTGCCTTTTCTAAAACCAGCCTGAACATCTGGAAGTTCATGGATCACATATTGCTGAAGCCTGGCTTGGAGAATTTTGAGCGTTACTTTACTAGTGTGTGAAATGAGTGCAATTGTGTGGTAGTTTGAGCATTCTTTGGCATTGCCTTTTTTTGGGATTGGACTGAAAACTGACCTTTTCCAGTCCTGTGGCCACTGCTGAGTTTTCCAGATTTGCTAGCATATTGAGTGTGGCACTTTCACAGCATCATCTTTCAGGATGTGAAATAGGCACCAGAAAGGACAAAAATGGCAAGAACGTAACAGAAGCAATTAAGAAAAGGTGGCAAGAATACACAGAAGAACTATATAAAAAAGGTCTTAATGACCCAGATAACCATGATGGTGTGTTCACTCACCTAGAGCCAGACATCCTGGAGTGCGGGCCATAGGAAGCATTACTAAACAAAGCTAGTGGAAGCGACAGAATTCCAGCTGAGCTATTTCAAATCCTAAAAGATGATGTTGTTAAAGTGCTGCAGTCATTATGCTAGCAAACTTGGGAAATTCAGCAGTAGCCACAGGACTGGCAAAGGTCAGTTTTCATTCCAATTCCAAAGAAAGGTGCCAGAGTCCAGCTCCAGCAGCCAGGGAATTAGCCTGAAGGGATGAGAGGTGTCGGCGAGAAATGATGTAGCCTCTGACTCGAGGTACATAGGGGACTACATGTTTATTTCAAGCATCAGGTTCTCTTTTATACTTTTTCAAAAGCATTAGGTGAGAGGTTTGACATTTTCAGTTTCTCCTCACCCAGATTATTGTCTCATTGTTGCCCTTCAACAGAGTTCCTGCTTCAGCGATTGAGAATTGTGTTTACTTTTGATTACATTGTAACTCATGCTTATGTCTGGGCTGCATACCACACTCCTCAGTTTCTTTCTCATCTTTCTAAATCCTGCTTGCCCCTAGTATCCTAAGCTCACTATGTCCTAAAAAGGCTTCTAATTATTTTTAATTATTCCTAAACCCTAAACTCAGCAAACTTCCTTTTGACATAAACATTGCCCTCACAAACAAGTCTCAGAAAACAATCCTTCCCATGGCCTTCAGCTGCGGCCTACCTGCTCATCCTGGGACATTCTCTGTAAAAATCCTTGAACAAATGTCATTGGTTACTTTATAGATTATTTTCTGGGCACCACCGCAGAAGGCTTTGTGCTTTCTCATGCTCATCTCAAGAACAATAAGCACCTTAACATTCTTTCCAGCCAACTCAATCGAAGAAAGGAAAGAACAAGTCAGAATTACAAAACTTAACTCTTTCATCCCGGGTCCGTAACTGTGGAATGAGGAAAGGGGGCTGGGGCTGTGCCTCTATTTTGTCAGTAATGCCTAAAATGGCTCCCGACAGAAAGAGACTGCTGAAGAATGTTCAAATTACCGTACAATTGCACTCATTTCACATCCCAGCAAGATCATGCTCAAAATCCTTCAAGCTAGGCTTCAGCAGTACATGAACTGGGAACTTCCAGATGTACAAGTGAATTTGGAAAAGGCAGAAGAACCAGAGATCAAATTGTCAACATATGCTGGACATAGAAGAAGCAAGAGAATTCCAAATAAACATCTACTTCTGCTTCATTGACTATGCTAAAGCCTTTGACTGTGTGGATCACAACAAACTGTAGAATATTCTTAATGCGATGGGAATATCCCTGAGAAACCTGTCTACAGGACAAAAGGCAATAGTTAGAACTGGACATGGAACAATGGACTGGCTCAAATTTGGGAAAGAAAAATGTCGAGGCTTCTATACTGTTACCCTGCTTATTTAACTTATATGTAGACTACATCATGCAAATGCCAGGCTGGATGAAGCACAAGCTGGAATCAAGACTGCTGGCAGAGGCAGAAATACCAACAACTTCAGATATGTAGATGACACCACTTTAATGGCAGAAAGTGAAGAGGAACTAGAGAACCTCTGATGAAGGTGAAAAAGGAGACTGAAAAATTTGGTTTAAAACTCAACATCCACAAAACCAAGATCATGCCATTTGGTCTGATCTCTTCATGGCAAATAGATGAGGAAAATGTGGAAACAGTGTCAGATTTCATTTTCTTGGGCTCCAAAATCACTGCAGACGGTGACTGCAGCCATGAAATTAAAAGACGTTTGCTCCCTGGAAGAATAGCTATGACAAACCTAGACAGTGTATTAAAAAGCAGAGACATCACTTTGCCAACAAAGTCCTGTCTAGTCAAAACTATGGTTTTTCCAGCAGTCACGTATGGATGTGAGTGCTAGACAATAAAAAAGGCTGATCACCTAAGAATTGTTGCTTTCTAACTGCGGTGCTGGAGAAGACTCGAGAGTCCCTTGAACCGCAAGATTAAACCAGTCAGTCCTTAAGGAAATCAATCCTGAATATTCATTGAAAGGACTGATGCTGAAGCTGAAGCTCCAATATGTTGGCCACCTGATGCAAAGAACTGACTAACCAGAAAAGACCCTGATGCTGGGAAGGAATAAAGGCGGGAGGAGAAGGGGGTGACAGAGGATGGGATAGTTGGATGACATCACTGACTCAATGGACAAGAGTTTGAGCAAACTCAGGGAAAAAATGAAGGACAGAGAAGCCTGGCATGCTGCAGTTCATGGAGTCACAAAGAGACAGATAGGACTTAGTGACTGCACAACAATAACAACATTATTATAGTAAAAATGCCAGTGTAATTTTTTAACCAGGCAAGTTGACTCTAAAGTTCATAATGAAAAACCAAAGTAAAATTAGTCTGTAAATGATGACTACATTAAATACTAAACCTGGTTATAAATCTACAGTAGTGAAAGCAATATGGTCA
This sequence comes from Aepyceros melampus, assembly GCA_006408695.1. Lineage (NCBI taxonomy): Eukaryota > Metazoa > Chordata > Mammalia > Artiodactyla > Bovidae > Aepyceros > Aepyceros melampus. Next base: position 680,718 of record SJXQ01009313.1, read on the forward strand.
CAGAATCTAAACAGATTTTGGGATAGAGTGTCAAGAAATACATCCAAATACAGTTGGGAATGGAAGCAGGGTTCCCTGCATTGCAGGCAGATTCTTTACCAGCTGAGCAAGTAGGGAAGCGTATATTAAGCAAACAACCAAACAAAAATTGAGAGCTGTTTACCAGGCAGTAGGCATGTAGGTGTGAACAACAGTGAGAGACTTTATTTTTGGGGGCTCCAAAATCACTGCAGATGGTGACTGCAGCCATGAAATTAAAAGATACTTGCTCCTTGGAAGAAAAACTATGACCAAACTAGACAGCATATTAAAAGAGACATTACTTTGCCAAAATAGGTTCATCTAGTCAAAGCTATGGTATTTCCAGTAGTCATGTATGGATGTGAGAGCTGGACTATAAAGAAAGCTGAGTGCTGAAGAATTGATGCTTTTGAACTGTGGTGTTGGAGAAGACTCTTGAGAGTCCCTTGGACTGCAAGGAGATCCAGCCAGTCAATCCTAAAGGAAATTAGTCCTAAATATTCACTGGAAGGACTAATGCTGAAGCTGAAACTCCAAATCTGTGGCCAACTGATGCAAAGAACTAACTCATTGGAAAAGACCCTGATGCTGGGAAAGACTGAAAGCAGGAGAAGGGGATGACAGAGGATGAGATGGTTGGATGGCATCACCAACGTGATAGACATGAGTTTGAGTAGGCTCTAGGAGTTGGTGATGGACAGGGAAGCCTGGCGTGCTGCAGTCCACAGGGTCACAGAGCCGGATACAACTGAGTGACTGAACTGAACTGATCCTTATGAAGCCAATCTACTCTTATGCAATGCAAAGGTGGCATTTCACATTAGTGGAAAAGATTCATACTCAGAGGTAAGAAAAAGTTAAAGTTGAAAGGAAGAAACTTCCTTAAAAGTTGAAGGAAGCTTTAAAAAAGTCATGAAAGATTTAAAAGAAAGCCTTAAAGACTTCATTTTTGGTAACACTGGAACAAGGAAAAAACAAACCACAGGGACCATGTAACAACAATAAAGAAGAAAAGATCATTTGACTATATTGACTGTAAGTTTTTTAAAACTGCATAAATTATCTAAATATCAAAATGCATAATCATTAGGGGAAAATATTTTCAATATAATAACCTAAAATGCTAATTTTTTTAACACATAAATTAACATATAAATGGTATGCCTCAAGATATAAATAGCTCTGACAAATGAATGAGAAAATAGACAACAGAGTATAAAAATAAACTAAACAACATCAAAAAGTTCACAGAAAAAAACCATGGCTTACAGACAAAGGTGGTCCTAATAACTCATAACTAAAGAAGTAAACATGTTTCATCTCTTTATTGGCAAAGATGAAAAAGTCAGACATCTACAATGTTGGTGAAGATGTAGGTAAAGAAGTACTTATACACTATTGGTGGGCCCAGAAACAGAAGTAAGGTTTTAGGAGGGAGGTAATAGCTATCAAATTATAAATGAGCAGGTCTTTGGCTGACAGAAAAGTAGCCAAGATAATTAAGTTAACGATACATTTATAACTTCAGAGGAAATTCTATTTTAAACTAGCAGTGAGTGTCCAAACTTTAGTATGTAAAACAATTTTTAGCATGTATTTCCAAAATGTTTCTTTATTAATGATATATATATGCTACTCTACCTTATAATACATCTCCCAAAAAGAAGTTTAAAAAACTTCAGATGTTTAAGAAATTAAAAGTTTACTCAGGTCAATAGTCTTGAGCTGAATTTACTGGCAGCAAATGTGGCCTGAACTGACATGAGGCTATTAATAGTCTTTATACATCCCATTGAGGGTGAACACGAATATTCACGTTTCACTGTGCTTGATTCTGGATGCTGCTCCAGACACTGAGGGAAAGAAAGTGAAGTTGCTCAGTCGTGTCCCACTCTTTGCAAGCCCATGGACTGTAGCCTACCCTGCTTCTCCGTCCATGGAGTTTTCCAGGCAAGAGTACTGGAGTGGGTTGCCATTTCCTTTTCCAGGGGATCTTCCTGACCCAGGGATCAAAATCGGGTCTTCCGCATTGCAGGCAGACCTTTACCATCTGAGGCACCAGGGAAGCCACTGAGGGAGGTACTAGATAAGTATGGAATGTGCACACATGGCCAGGAACACAAACACGTCCAATTCTGAAACCCATCAAGCCTCAGGGTTTGGATAAAGGATTGTGGACTTGAATAATCTTCCCTTAAAGATTGGCAAGTAAAAACTACCTGTTGAATGATTACATTAACTTTTTAAAACTTTTTTTTAATTGAAGTACAGTTGATTTACAATGTTAATTTCTGCTGTACAGCTGAGTGACTCAGTTATACACATATATACACTCTTTATATTCTTTTCCATTATGTTTTATCCCAGGATACTGAATAGAGTTCCCTGTGCTATACAGGAGGATTTTGTTGTTTATCCATTCTATATGTAATAGTTTGCATCTACTAACCCCAAACTTCTAGTTTATCCCTTCCCCATCCCCTCCCTCGTGGCAACCAGAAGTCTGTTCTCCATGTTGAATGACTACCTTCTGATTCATCCTTATGACTACCAATTAGCTGCTTGTGGGGCCTAGCAAAGTATTAAGGATATTTGCCCATGTACCTCAGGGTACAGCTATCTGAATTCTTCTACCTGCCTCTTACACTCTTGGTTTTATTTACTGTACTATCTTGTTATAAAGGCCACCAGCCATAAACTGAGATTATCGGTATCTGCACAAACAGTTCCTTGTTCTTTTCTGTTTTCTTGTAGTCTTAGGACCAGATAATTAAGCTGTGTAAACTAAATACACTGTCTCTGAATTAAGTCTTAGGTGCTTTGTATTGAGTCCCAGTGTACACTTTGTGACACATATTTTAGTTACACTTCCTGGTTCTCAAGGGAACTGAGAAGTTACCAGATCACCAGAAAGTTAGGTTATTCTTTTAAGTATGTATGAAAGTGAAAATGAAGTTGCTCAATAGAGCTGACTCTTTGCATCCCCCTGGATAGTAGCCTGCACCAAGCTCCTCCATCCATGGGATTTTCAAGGCAAGAGTACTGGAGTGGGTTGCCATTTCCTCTCCTAAGTATGTATAAGGGGAATATTAACATTTCTACTATTTCAGTCTTAATTCTTGAAATTAAGTACTAGGAAAGTAAGCTCCCTGAAGGATGAGGGTTTGGTTTGGTTTCTGCTGGACTATATTCTGAATACCTAGAACAATAAATAGTTAAGGAAGGAACACATTGGGTGAGAGGGAGAATGTTTTGCCCTGACAGCTCCAGAAGATCCTAGATCTTGAGCAACTCCTGCATGTGCTGATAAAGCGCATGTTGTAAAAAGCCAAGACTTAAAGGCAGATGAAGAAAGGTATTACTTAAAAAAAAAAATACTATAGATAACAATAGTTTGGTAGATAATGCTTCAAGGATGAGGGAAAAAAACTGGATCAGCAGCTTAAAATGTGCCTTAACTTATTTCTAGACAAAAAGGAAACTATTTTAGCCTAATGCCATTTTAAAAGGTTTGGACTCAGCACACTCCCTCTTCATTACAGCTAAGAAGAATATATTACATACTCTTGAAGGAAAGGCACAGAGGAAAGTTCCTCCACACCGCACAACACAGTGAGGACGCCCGAGGGGTACAGGGTAATTACACGGCTAACAGTCCCGAACACATACCGGAGGGTGAGACTTCTGATTAAGGACATCAATAACTGTGCAAGAGCCCTCAAAGCGTTCCCAAAGTTGCAATGCGTCCCCATGAATGCGCTGTTGTATCAAACCCAAGAAGACAAGACAGTAAGGAGGCAGGTATGTTATGGAACGTCAGGGGGAATAAGAAGCAAGGCCAGGTAAGACGGGAGCCGATTTAGGAGAAATGGTGTAAGAGAACTTGTCCCAGGCAGAGGTTCTGAAGACCCGCCGTGCGGCGGCGGGTTCAAGGACAAAAAGTGAGCGCGGGTGGATTGTGAGGGATGAAAGGAGTCCAGAATCCGAAGTGAGGGTCGGGTGTTCGCTTCCGGCAAGGCCGGGCGGGCCTAGCCGGGGTAGATGGCGCCAAGGGAGGCTGGGCCGCAGCACGCCAGCCCCGACCACTATGCCAAGTTCCTACCCGTCCGCGCGCGTCCTGCCGCAGGTCCTGGAAGTCGGCGCCATAGATGGCCTCCAGGGCCTGCAGCTCGTGGTCCTGTCGTTGCGGGTAGCTCTCCGGGGGCTCGTCCCGGCCACGCCCGGGGGCCCCGCGGCCCCCGGCCATAGCAGCGCGGTGAGCCTGGCAGAACGGCCTGGCGCTAGCGGGTGGGCCCAGGCTCCACTCCGGGGGCGGGATCGTGGGCGGGGCCTCTAGCCGGGGCGGGCCTTCTAGCCGGGGCGGGCCTGGGGCGAGTCCCCGAACCGGAGGCGGGGTCAGGGATGGGGTTAGGGGCTCTACGCTGGCGAGAAAGACCCGAGCTGGAGCTCCACGCCCGCAGTGGGCGTGCGGGCGGGGAGCTGAGTCCGGGGCCCGGTCCGAGTTGGGGTGGGTCCCTTCGGCATGAAGACTAGTATTGCTGTGTGCTGTGTGCTCAGTCGTGTCCGACTCTTTGGGACCCCATGGACTGTAGCCCACCAGACTCTGTCCATGGGATTCTCCAGACAAAAATACTGGAGTGGGTTGCTAGGCTAGTCCTGTTAGCGCGCTAACAGCTGTGGTGTGTGAGCGAATCTGCGGGAGTTTGGCCTACATTTTTCCGGGGGAACCTGAGCGGAGGAACTTGCAGGAACAAGAGAGATTAGATTAATCAGAATGGAACGATAATGCCAAAGGGTATGGTTTTCACGAAATAAGTCTCTAACAGAAGTAAGTGGCTGTTGGAACTCCTTTACTCTTGCAAGGATAAGAGACGAAACAAGAGTCAGACTTTGATGGATTTCCCAGCCGTTTTGACTCACCTTAAACCTTCCCAGAAGAAGACCAGGAGTAAAAATTGTGACCAATACTCCTTCGCCTCTGTTTTATACCCTCACACTCGTCCCTTTAATCATAGATTCAACATCGCAGTGCGTGTTCTTTGTCCCTATCTGCCCACTCTGCACCACCATGCAGTTTCAACTGAAAAATGTTGTTCTACTCAGACATTTATGAGCAACGTTCCCAGGAAGAGAATTATATTGCTTGCCCAGTTAGCTTGATGCAAATTTAAGAGGTCTCTCTGTTGTGTCCTGTCTCCAATCATATTTTTTCAAGTTTATAAAACAACCTATCTACCTGGACCTTGTCATTGCATTTCATCCTCAGTTGGCTACTAATGCTGCATATTGATTTAGAATAATCATATCATATTACCTCAAGTTAGATGTAAGTGACATTTCCTTCTGTCTACCTTGCTTACCCATATGTGTGTTGTGTTAAGTCGCTTCGGTCGTGTCTGACTCTTTGTGACCCTATGGACTGTAGCCTACCAGGCTCCTCTGTCCATGGGAATCTCCAGGTAGAAATATTGAAGTGGGTGGCCATTTACTCCTCCAGGGAATCTTCCCTACCCAGGGATTGCACCCACGTCCATCTCTTATGTCTCTTGCATTGGCAGGCAGGTTTTTAACGGTAGCGCTACCTGGGCTTACCCCTATGTTGCTGTTGTTGTTGTTGTTAAGTCACTCAGTCGTGCCCGACTCTTTGTGACCCAATGGACTGAAGTCCACCAGGCTCCTCTGTCGACGGGATTTTCCAAGCAAGGATACTGGAGTGGGTTGCCATTTCCTTCTCCATATACTGTTTGCTAAATAATGATTATTTAATTTTCTTGCTGTCATCTATATACTCAGTTTTGGCCAGATAATACAAGGCACTAGTCTGACCGAAGGCCCCTTCAAATCTTCCCTCCCTGAGGGACCTATTTGTTTTTCTTCCAGTGATGCCTGTCTAGGTAAATAGCACCATCACCTCCCCAACCCAACCCAAGTAAGAGTAATCCTGGACATCGAGAGAGTTACCATTTCTTTCATTCATCCACTTTACTCTATCCTAATGACACTTGGTTCAGTCATCATAATCTCTTCCCTGGGTGACTTCAGCAGTTGGGAAACTAGTCAGTGCTTTCATTCTTGCCCCACTTTAAGCCATTCTTCCTATTGCGGCCAAAGTAATATTTCTAAGTAAAAATATGGTCATATCACTCCAATCCCTAAAATCCTTTCATTTCTCCATTTAAAAAATTTTAATACTCTAATTATGGAAAATTTCACACATACATTAAAAGCAGAGGAAATATTATCACCTGCCAATACTCATCACACAGTTTCAACAAATTTCGATATCTTGCCCATCTTATCTAATTTCTCCCCTCTCCTCAGCTCCCAACACACACACACACACGCCTCCCTAAGAATGAATCTCAAAGAAAATTTCAAATATCATATCATTCTTTCTATAAACACTTAGGTACATATCTCTAACAGGTAAGGATATTTTACAAAGATAACATAATACTATCCTTACACCCTAAACAATAAAAATTGCTTAGCATAATTTAATATCCAATTTATGTTCAAAATTCTCCATCTGTCTAAAATTAGAATCTGAACTGGATGCTAGACCTATAAAGATATTATCAGAACTATCAGCAAAATTTGAAGAGGGTCTTGTGGATTAGACACCAATATTATATCAGTGTTAATTTCCTGACTTTAATGGTTGTCGTGTGGTCAAATATAAAATGTCCTTGTTATTAGGAAATTTCCACTCAAACCTTAAGGGGTAATAGGTTATTACATTTCCAATTACCTCCCAAGTGATAGAAAATAGAGGCATGATAAATCAAGCATAGATATCGACCACTAGGGGATTTAGGTGGAGGATATATGAGAATTCTTCAAATAATTCTTATCTTTTATGTAAGTTTGAAATTATTTCAAAGTCAAAATTTCACAACAACAGCAACAACAAAAAACTTGGCAAGCTGTTTTCCAAAGTGGGCATTCCCACCAGTTTATGAGAATTCTTTTTAGTCTACATCTTTGCCAATAATTGTTAAATTTAAAAAATTGTAATTAGTGTGCAGTAGTATCTCACTGGAAGAAGGCAATGGCACCCCACTCCAGTACTCTTGCCTGGAAAATCCCATGGATGGAGGAGCCTGGTAGGCTGCAGTCTATGGGGTCGCTAGAGTCGGACACGACTGAGCACTTCCCTTTCACTTTTCACTTTCATGCATTGGAGAAGGAAATGGCAACCCACTCCAGTGTTCTTGCCTGGAAAATCCCAGGGATGGGGGAGCCTGGTGGGCTGCCATCTATGGGGTCGCACAGAGTCAGACACGACTGAAGCGACTTAGCAGTAGCAGCAGCAGCAGCAGTATCTCATTGTGCCTTAATTTACATTTTCCTGATGATAAATAATGTTTGTCAGATTTTCATGTGCTTATTTGTCATTCGTATATCTAGTCTCTTCACACCTTTTGCTCATTTTACAAATTAGGTTGTTTGTTTTCTTATTATTGAGTTTTGAGAATCCTTTATATATTCTGAAGTAAGTCCATTATCAGATATGTAATTTGCAAAGATTTTCTCCTAGTCTGTGCCTTGCCTTTTTATTATCTTAACAATGTTTTACAAAGAAAATAGTTCTTACTTTTGAGGGAGTTCAGTTTATCAGTTTTTATCTTTCATGAATCATGTTTTATCATCCTATCCAAGACATTTTTGCCTAACTCAAGTCACAAAGATTTTCCTCCATGTATTCATCTAGAACTTTTGTTGTTTTGGGTTTTACATTTAGGCCTATCATGAGTTTTAGTTAAAATGTTAAACATATACCGACCATATGACTAGGTCTTTATTTATCAAAGAGAAACGAGAGCATATGTCCATATAAAGACTTGTAATTGAATGTTCATAGCCCTTAATCACCAAACTGAAAACAAAAAGTGATGGACAAATTGAGGTAAAAACAAACTAAGATGTATCAATAAAATCAACAGAACACTATTCAGCAATAAAAAGAAATATGCTATGTATAGTAATAACATGGATGAATCTCAAAATAATTTTTTTGAGAGAATCCAGACAAAAGAGTACATACTGTATGATTCCACTTATACAAAATTCTAAGAACAAACTTAGTGATAGAAAGAAGGTAAGCGATCTCCTGGGGTTAGATGACAAAGGTGAGCCACAGGAAGGGATTCCAGAAGAATGGAGTGATGGAATATTCATTATCTTAATTATGATGATAGTTTCACAGGCGTTTGCATATATCAAAACTGATCAAACTGTACAATGTATGCAATTTATTGTTATGTCAGTTATACCCTTCTCAGGAGTGTTAGGGGTAAAGAACTCACCTGCCAGTTCAGGAGATACAAGAGACTTGGGTTCGATCCCTGGGTTGGGAAGATCCCCTGGAGACGGGCATGGCAACCCACTCCAATATTCATGCCTGGAGACTCCCATGGACAGAGGAACTTGGTGGGGTACAGTCCACAGGGTCATAAAGAGTCAGACACAACTGAGCAACTAACGCTACTGTATGTCAGTTATACCCTAATAGTCTGTTAAAAGGAAGAGATTTGTTTTGTTTTGTTTTACAGTGCTTTGTATTAGGATCCAAACAAGGTCCACACATTGTATTTGATTGCCTTGCATGTAATAACAGCAGGCTTCGGATCATTCGAAAGTGAAGACTGCCCCTTTGTCTGGCTTCCAGCAAATAACCTCTAAACTCTCAGAGCATTCAGACTACTAAGGGTGTTTATAAATGGGCTTCACATACGATTTTCAGGACACCCCAAGATTTCCTTATTCTCTAACCTTTCCATAAATCCTTAGATCAGTTCTCCAAGGAAGAATCTCTATTTCCCTGTGCTCTCCTTGTTTCTCCAAAGTGTCAACACATCTCCTGGACTTGCTGTTTACCCTCAATTTTCCAAGGGAAAATTCCCAGATTGTTGGTCATTGTCCTCAAATTTTAAAATTATAATCTCATTCATTCCTAGAGGATATTTTCACTGGATATATATAGAATTTGGGATCAGTGTTCTTTTGTTTCAGCACTTGAAAATGTTATGCCACTTCTTTCTGGCCTATGTAGTTTCAATTCATTTCAGTTCAGTCGCTCAGTACCAACTCCTGGAGTCTACCCATACCTATGTCCATTGAGTCGGTGATGCCATCCAGCCATATCATCCTCTGTCATCACCTTCTCCCCCTGCCCTCAATCTTTCCCAGCATAGGGTCTCTTCCAATGAGTCAGCTCTTTGCATCAGGTGGCCAAAGTATTGGAGTTTCAGCTTCAACATCAGTCCTTTCAATGAATATTCAGGACTGATTTCCTTTAGGATAGACTGGTTGGATCTCCTTGCAGTCCAAGACACTCTCAAGAGCCTTCTCCAATACCACAGTTCAAAAGCATTGATTCTTTGGCACTCAGCTTTCTTTATAATCCAACTCTCACATTCATACATGACCACTAGAAAAACCATAGCCTTGACCAGATGGACTTTTGTTGACAAAGTAATGTCTCTGCTTTTTATTTTATTTATTTATTTTGAGGTCATAGTAAAAATTTTTATTTTTCTTATTCTTTTTTTTGTCATGGGAATTTATTTCATTTTTTTTTAAATTTTACTTTATTTTACATTATAATACTGTATTGGTACAGTACATACATCAACATGAATCTGCCTCAGGTGTACATGTGTTCCCAATCTTGAACCCCCCTCCCACCTCCCTCCTCATACCATCTCTCTGGGTCATCCCAGTGCACCAGCCCCAGGCATCCTGTATTCTGCATCCCTAGACTGGCGATTTGTTTCTTATATGATATTATACATGTTTCAATGCCATTCTCCCAAATCATCCCACCCTCTTCCTCTCCCACAGAGTCCAAAAGACTCTTTTATACATCTGTGTCTCTTTTGCTGTCTCATATACAGGGTTATCGTTACCATCTTTCTAAATTCCATATATATGTGTTAGTATACTGTATTGGTGTTTTTCTTTCTGGCTTACTTCATTCTGTATAATCAGCTCCAGTTTCATCCATCTCATTAGTAGTGACTCAAATGTATTCTTTTTAATGGCTGAGTAATACTACATTGTGTATATGTACCACAGCTTTCTTATCCATTCATCTGCTGATGGACATCTAGGTTGCTTCCATGTCCTGGCTATTATAAACAGTGCTGCGATGAACATTGGGGTACACATCTCTTTCAATTCTGGTTTCCTCGATGTGTATGCCTCAATGAATAGTTGCAGGATATAAAATCAACACACATAAATTCCTTGCATTCCTATACACTAATAATGAGAAAGTAGAAAAAGAAATTAAGGAAACAGTTCCATTCATCATTGCAACAAAAAGAATAAAATATTTAGGAATATATCTATCTAAAGAAACTAAAGACCTATATATAGAAAACTATAAAACACTGGTGAGAGAAATCAAAGAGGACACTAATAGATGGAGAAATATACCATGTTCATGGATCAGAAGAATCAATATAGTGAAAATGAGTATACTACCCAAAGCAATCTACAGATTCAGTGCAATCCCTATCAAGCTACCAGTGGTATTTTTCACAGAGGTAGAACAAATAATTTCACAATTTGTGTGGAAATACAAAAAACCTCGAATAGCCAAAGCAATCTTGAGAAAGAAGAATGGAACTGGAGGAATCAACCTGCCTGACTTCAGGCTCTACTACAAAGCCATAGTCATCAAGACAGTATGGTACTGGCACAAAGACAGAAATATAGATCAATGGAACAAAATAGAAAGCCCAGAGATAAATCCATGCACCTATGGACACCTTATCTTCTACAAAGGAGGCAAGAATATACATGGATTAAAGACAATCTCTTTAACAAGTGGTGTTGAGAAAACTGGTCAACCACTTGTAAAAGAATGAAACTAGATCACTTTCTAACACCATACACAAAAATAAACTCCAAATGCATTAAAGATCTAAACGTAAGACCAGAAACTATAGAACTCCTAGAGGAGAACATAGGCAAAACACTCTCTGGTTTTTAATATGCTGTCTAGGTTGGTCATAACCTTTCTTCCAAAGAGTAAGCATCTTTTAATCTCATGGCTACATTCACCATCTGCAGTGATTTTGGAGCCCAGAAAAAAAGTCAGCCTCTCTACTATCATTCACATTGTTTTTCCCTATAGATAAAGTGGCATTTCACTATGGCTACTTTTAAAGATTCTTTTGTCTTTGTTTTAGTGTCCAGAAGTTTGTAATGTGCGTTGGTATAGATTTCTTGAGTTTATCTTGCTTAGAACTCACTAGGCAATGCCAAAGAATGCTCAAACTACTGCACAATTGCACTCATCTCACAGGCTATTAAAGTAATCCTCAAAATTCTCCAAACCAGGCTTCAGCAGTATGTGAACTATGAACTTCCAGATGTTCAAGCTGGTTTGAGAAAAGGCAGAGGAAGCAGAGATCAAATTGCCAACATCCGCTAGATCATCGAAAAAGCAAGAGAGTTCCAGAAAAACATCTATGTCTGCTTTATTGACTATGCCAAAGCCTTTGACTGTGTGGATCACAAGAAACTGTGGAAAATTATGAAAGAGATGGGAATACTAGACCACCTGATCTGCCTCTTGAGAAACCTATATGCAGGTCAGGAAGCAACAGTTAGAACTGGCCATGGAACAACAGACTGGTTCCAAATAGGAAAAGGAGTACGTCAAGGCTGTATATTGTCACCCTGCTTATTTAACTTATAGGCAGAGTACATGATGAGAAATGCTGGGCTGGAGGAAGCACAAGCTGGAATCAAGATTGCCAGGAGAAATATCAATAACCTCAGATATGCAGATGACACCACCTTTATGGCAGAAAGTGAAGAGGAGCTAAAAAGCCTCTTGATGAAAGTGAAAGAGGAGAATGACAAAGTTGGCTTAAAGCTCAACATTCAGAAAACAAAGATCATGGCATCGGGTCCCATCACTTCATGGGAAATAGATAGGGAAATAGTAGAAACAGTGTCAGACTTTATTTTTCTGGGCTCCAAATTCACTGCAGATGGTGACTGCAGTCATGAAATTAAAAGACGCTTACTCCTTGGAAGAAAAGTTATGACCAACCTAGATAGTATATTCAAAAGCAGAGACATTACTTTGCCGACTAAGGTCTGTCTAGTCAAGGCTATGGTTTTTTCTGTGGTCATGTATGGATGTGAGAGTTGGACTGTGAAGAAAGCCGAGTGCCGAAGAATTGATGCTTTTGAACTGTGGTGTTGGAGAAGACTCTTGAGAGTCCCTTGGACTGCAAGAGATCCAACCAGTCCATTCTGAAGGAGATCAGCCCTGGAAGGAATGATGCTAAAGCTGAAACTCCAGTACTTTGGCCACCTCATGTGAAGAGCTGACTCCTTGGAAAAGACTCTGATGCTGGGAGGGATTGGGGGCAGGAGGAGAAGGGGACGACCGAGGATGAGATGGCTGGATGGCATCACTGACTCGATGGACGTGAGTCTGAGTGAACTCCGGGAGTTGGTGATGGACAGGGAGGCCTGGTGTGCTGCGATTCATGGGGTCGCAAAGAGTCGGACACACTGAGTGACTGAACTGAACTGAACTGAACTGAGAACTCACTTAGCCTCTTGAATCTGTAGGCATATGATTTTTGCCAAATATGGGAAATCTTCATATTCAAATCACCTCTTTGAATACTTTTTCTGCCCTGCTCTGTTTAGGTTCTCCTTATAGGAAGTAAATGGAAAAGGCAATGTGGCACCCCACTCCAGTACTCTTGCCTGGAAAATTCCATGGACAGAGGAGCCTGGTAGGCTGTGGTCCACGGGGTCACAAAGAGTCGGACACAACTGAGCAATTTCCCTTTCACTTTTCACTTTCATGCATTGGAGAAGGAAATGGCAATCCACTCCAGTGTTCTTGCCTGGAGAATCCCAGGGACAGGGGAGCCTGGTGGGCTGCCGTCTATGGGGTCACACAGAGTCGGACATGACTGAAGTGACTTAGCAGCAGCATAGGAAGTAAAAGCATTTACCTGTTCTTATAGCTCTTTCTGGCCTGGCAGGAGTAGGAGAGGCAATGTGGCTCCTGCTGCTCAAGAAAGTGTGAAATAAAAACTTCCCTTTTTTGGCATCACTTTGTGGGTATTTGTATGTAGCTACATATTTATATACCCAAACGAATCTTGTCCTTTAAATTATGGAATAAGTTAAGTGCCGGGAGCCAGCGTGAGGAATCCCACCTGTGACAAGTTCATGTGGCAGAAGCCTGATGGGCAAGGTGAGTCAGGCCTCAGGTTTTCCCCCTGGTATTTCCTGAGATGTACCCCCAAAATAAGAATCTGCCTGCCTTATTGTATTGTACTTTTCCACTCTTCTGACACTCTCTGGAAAAAGTGAATTCAGGGCTTTAGTCTTCTGCATTTGAAAGGAGTGTTTCAGCTCAACCCCCTCTGATAACTCTCTAACTTGCCTAACAGGTTCCCCCGGAATTTTTACAGCTTGTGAATTGCTTACAGCCCCCCAACCATGAGAGGCACAAAGCTTAAAGCATCTTAAAGATATAGAGCCTTTTAGAGCTAAAAATCATATTGGTGACAGGATTTCACTGTTGACTCAATGATTGCTGCCAGGCCTCCATATTCTTTATCTTTTAGGCACCTGGGAAGATGTTAACCAATGTAAATGGGATATGGAAAAAGATATATAATAGTTTTGATGTTAGCAACACTAGACTTTTGAGTTAATTACTTTTCTTTTGTTATAAATCACTGTACTCCTTTTACTTGTTATAAATTGCTGTATCTTTGCTATGTAAGAATGTAACTTTATTTAGTGTTTTCTGAGAGTGGCACCAAACTTTGGGAAGAACAACACTTTTAACACAAATAAGTCTTCTGGTTAACAACCCCTTATCAGAAAAGAGCCATAAAATGTTAATTGGCTTTTTGGCCGGAAGATGATACACACGCCTAAGGCTTGTGTATACAATTGGGTATGCAGAGAGAAAAACCTGGTTTTGATAAGAGTTTGGGCTGCTAACGCTGCATAATTTTGTATTACCCATTGATCTCTATGTACAATCAACAAGGTATAAAAGGCCTTTCTAGACAATAGAAGACGGGCCAGTCGCTGGACTGGTTTCCCTCGTGTCTCCTCTTTATTCTAATTTCTGGCTGAATTCCCATCTGAGGCGTGGAGGCTCGCCATGTCTACTTACTTGTCCCAGCTTCTAAGATCCACGCGAGGGGGAGCCCAAGGCGGGGCACCCCCCGATATTCAAGAGGACGCCGGTGGCCTAATGTAGATGGTGCAAACTTCTTGTCTCGAAGTTTTATTAGTTTCAACGTAAACCAAGTTGTTCAGCCTCTTTTCTCCACTAAATTTTCCTACTATACTATTATTTCCTAATCTTATATTTCTAAATAAATAAGTTCTTCCTCGCCAATGCTGTCCCCGCTTCAAATTCCCTGGATCCACTGGGGCTGGACCCTCGCAGTTAAGTGTATATTTTTAATCCAAAACTGTGCCACTACTTCCCAGTCATACTATTTTATAATCATCTCCTCTTTTAGCAAAGAAGATACTGTCTTGACCTTTTAATTCACCAGAATCGATCTTTGTTAATTTTTGGCTCTTTCAAAAAATTTCAAATTTATTCTTAAAGAACATATTTGTCACCATTAGTGAATCAATGTTTCCTTTTATGATACAGGAAAGAATAGTCCAGCTTCTTAAGTTAATTATAAAACTTCAGTCAGTTCAGTTCAGTTCAGTCGCTCAGTCATGTCTGCCTCTTTGCGACCCCATGAACTGCAGCGTGCCAGGCCTTCCTGTCCATCACCAATTCCTGGAGTCCATCCAAACCCATGTCCATTGAGTCGGTGATGCCATCCAACCATCTCATCCTCTGTTGTCCCCTTCTCCTCCTGCCCTCAATCTTTCCCACCATCAGGGTCTTTTCCAATGAGCTAGCTCTTTGCATCAGGTGGCCAAGGTATTGGAGTTTCAGTTTCAACATCAGTCCTTCCAATGAACACCCAGGACTGATTGCCTTTAGGATGGACTGGTTGGATTTCCTTGCAGTCCAAGGGACTCTCAAGAGTCTTCTCTGATACCACCATTCAAAAGCATCAATTTTTCTGCATTCAGCTTTCTTTATAGTACAACTCTCACATCCATACATGACCACTGGAAAAACTATAGCCTTGACTGGACGGACTTCTGTGGGCAAAGTAATGTCTCTGCTTTTGAATATACTGTCTAGGTTGGTCTTAACTTTCCTTCCAAGGAGTAAGCGTCTTTCAATTTCATGGCTGCAGTCACCATCTGCAGTGATTTTTGAGCCCAGAAAAATAAAGTCTGCACTGTTTCCACTGTTTCCCCATCTACGTGCCATGAAGTGATGGCAATTATAAAAATAAAGTATAAAAGAGAGTCGCCCAAAGTATTGAGAAATCATACTGTTCTTCAATAGTTAAACAGTTTCCCACAGTAAATTTTTTTAAAGGTGATAGATAATATTTATGGATATTTTATGTTTGGCATACTTGCTATTAAAAAATTAGTCAAGTTGCTTTATAATCACTAAGTGTATATGTGTGTGTGAAATTACTGAGGCTTTCTGCAGGAAGAGTTATTGTCTTTCACCTTCTATGTATTCTGGATGAATTTAATATCAATCTATAGATACAATGACTATTACAGATTGAGAAACTGCATTAGGAATTATAGATGCATATCAGTAGAAAACCATTTCCTAGTCCACATATTGAGATAATTTAGAATATGAAAAGGACTGTCTTAGGATCTTTCAAATAAATAATTGCTTTGATGATAATTTAACTTACACCAGACTAAAAGCTATAAAGTAAATGTATTTAACCCAATAGTATAAAAGCTAAATCCTGGACTTCTAAATCTTCAAACAAAATTTCTCTGAAAGCCAATTGTGTCCTTTGTTAGTATTAAAATGAGTGGTTCTTCCATTCTTTTAAAATACAGGACTTGTTCAGCAGTATTTTATTCATATCTACAAAGAGATAATTGTTTAAAATGTTGACAGATAATGCTTTTTTTTATATTTATCATCTTTAAACATCAATAAACAGGGTTCAATCTTACATAGTTATGCTTTGTTGATTTCCTATGATGTGCCAGGTACTGTTAGAGATTTTCATTAATTTAGTATTTTATTGTCCTCTAAATAGCCTTGCAAAATAGGCATTTTTTATCCCTCTTTGATGGAGAAGGAAATTGAGCTTAGAGAGGTCATGTAACTGCCCAGTGTCACAAGTAGAAATGAGTCAATAGGCATTAGAACCCAGGTCCAACTGACACCATCATGTCTCTCCTCCTTGCCCCCTCCCCCATATTATACTCTTTCCTTGAGGGAGCTGGTAGGTTTGTCTGTGTAAAGAGACAATCTGAATATGCTAAGCTTAAATACTCCCCAAAGAAGATATAAATGACAAATTTATCAGAGACCAGTAGGCTTTTGGACATGAAAAATCCAATAATTTAATTCAGAGATGCCCAGGGGCTTTATTATGAGCTGCTGCTGCTGCTGCTAAGTCGCTTCAGTCGTGTCCGACTCTATGCGACCCCACTGATGGCAGCCCACCAGGCTCCCCAGTTCCTGGGATTCTCCAGGCAAGAACACTGGAGTGGGTTGCCATTTCCTTCTCCAATGTGTGAAAGTGAAAAGTGAAAGTGAAGTTGCTCAGTCGTGTCTGACTCTTAGCGACCCCATGAACTGCAGCCCACCAAGCTGCTCTGTCCGTGGGATTTTCCAGGCAAGAGTACTGGAGTGAGGTGCCATTGCCTTCTCCGTGAAGGAGAGCTACCACTTTCATTTTACAAGCACCTAGGATATCCTTATTGCTACCAATATACACATTTTTTTTTTTAAGTCCTGACTCACCTTCTATTCTCCAGAAATAAAGTCTATGCTCTCTTAAATATGCAGGCCCCAGTTTTCAGGATTCTATCTGCCAGGATAGCCTGGTTTATGCTCTGATAATGAGCAGCTCCAAAAATCTTGGTTATTTAGTATAATAAATATTTATTTCTTGCTTATATAAAATTTTATGTTATGTCTGGGTGGATCTTGAGGGCATCTGCAATACCCACCCTCCCAATATGGTGACTCAGAAGCACAGGCTGCTTCAGTATTTCAGCTCTTCCCGTTCAACACAAGTCCCCTTCCACAATCACAATGGAAGGCAGCAGAGAGACTTGAGAATCACAACTGGCTTTTCACTACCACTGCCCAGAAATGATTTGTCACTTCTGCTTACATATCATTAGTTATTGTAGTCACATGACCTTGCCCATTTGCAGGGGCAGATAAGAAAAATAGTTTTCTGTATGCCGATAAGGCTTAGACAGTCTGGAATCTTCCTGCAATCAGGAGACCTGGGTTCTATCCCTGAGTCACAAAGATTCCCTGGAGAAGGAAATGGCAACCTGCTCCAGTATTCTTGCCTGGGAAATTCCATGGATAGAGGAACCTGGTGGGCTGCAGTCCATGGGGTCACAAAAGAGTTGGACGTGACTTAATGACTAAACAACTACAAATGCTGAAAAGAAGAGGATAATGAGATACCACTGAACACTAATGATGTTTGCATAATAACCTGCGATTGTCTATGTCTGTTGTATAGATATATAAATAGCCATTTGGAAATAGAACTAGAAATGTAACTACTTATTACATGACCAGATGAGTCGCCAGCAGCCATAAAGATACCTCTTTTCTTAGCACACTGCTGCTTGGGTTTACTAATGCAAAACACTCCCAGCTTTTTCCTTCTTTGCACCTTTAGTGAGAGGGCATGCAGGGACATGTGACAGTGTTGGGGACACGATGGAGGAGGAAGAGACAGTCAATGATGAAAGGGAAGAAGGAAGGGGGCAATACAACTCATAGGCTCCTCCTCACTTTCCCCCAACCTTCCCCTTGGTCTTGGCAGTTATCTCTAGTCCTATTCCATCTCTTCTTTCCCCTACCCAAGTCCCTTCCTGCTCTTTGATACATAGCCAAGAAAGTTGGAATCCAGGAATTCTTTTGAACATAAATAGATCCTCTATCTTTCCATAGGCATGGAAATACTTATCAGCACCCATATGCTAAAACTGGGAAGACCGAAGAAGGTAGGTCTTTGGAGAGCCCTTTCAAGAAAAGTAATTAGGTGCAGAGGGAGGTGGGAGGGGGGTTCAAGAGAGAGCAGACACATGTATGCCTGAGGCTGATTCATGTTGATGTATGGCAAAACCCATCTCAATATTGTAAAGTAATTATCCTCTGATTTAAATAAGAAAAAAAAAAAAGAAAGAAAGAAAAGTAATTAGGTTTACCAGGGAAAGAGAAGTAGCCCTATAGTGGCATGATTAGTTTTGAGACAACCAAGAAATAACTGTAATTTTAATAATTCGTAAGATATTGTCCTGGGACCTAGTCCCACCCAGCACTATGTCAAAGCCCTCTACTGTGTCCTTCACTTATTAAAACAAACAAACAAAAATAAGGTCAAACAGGCAAATATTTAGTTGTCTTTTCATCCCATTTCTCATTTTCTCTTTTCCCTCAATCCTCTGTTTGAATGCCATACCTGTTCCTTTTCCCACTAGGCTTCTCTGTGCCATTTTTTTCTCGTTTACTTGGTCATCCCAGCTTTCCAATTGTTTGCATCAGTGGGCAGAAAGTTGATCACTTCTCAATCCCAGAATCCACCCTGTTGGTGTTGGGGGGTGTGGGGGTGTGTGTGTATGTCCCTACGGACTGCATCCTATGTGTGAGTGTGTGTGTGTCCCTATGGGTTGTACCCTATGCGTGTGTGACCCGTGGACTGTAGGAGCCTCGGCCCATGGAATTTTCCAGGCAAGAATACTGGAGCGGGTTGCCATTTCCAACTACACAGGATCTTCCAGATGGAACTCTAGTTTCTTATGCCTCTTGCGTTGGCAAACGGATGCTTTACCACTGCACCAGGAAATGGGACTAAATGAAAAGGCCCAGGAAACTAGTGGATTTCTAAATCCCATCATAACGTCAGCTACACCCAAGGCCTGATGGACGAGACTGGGCTCTCTGCCCAAGTGGCAACGACGACGTGGAATTATCAGCCTCAGGCAGCCCCAGCTGAAGAGATAAGGAGTAGTTAACGTCAGCATTAAAAGATGTGAAGACCCGGAGGAGCACCGGGCTTGTCCACCGGAGCCAGACCCGGCTCCTCAGTGCCTGCCATTCCGCGCCTAGGTTGTCAGGATCGTTGGTGGGGAAGGGGGGGCAAGATGGCGCCGTCCTTCCCCTCTCCTAGGCTGAGCGTGAGGGCGGGACCGCGCGTGTCACGTGACCGCGCTCTCGGGCCGCGCGCTCCCCATTGCCCCAGCCGCACGGCAGGAGTACGGTGCCCTCGCAGACGGTGGCTCTGCACTCCTAGGGATGTCTTTCGTGTCCCCGCAAAGTCTGGAGGCTCTCTCGCTGCAACTGAGAGCCGGAGCGGGTCCAGGAAACGGGGCACTGGGCCGTGCAGAAGCAAAGGGGCTGCAGAACAAGATCCCTGCAGCCCGCGCTGAGGCAGGAGGTCTGCGCACTCAGCGAGGGGCTGGGCAGGAGACCTCGCGGGCATTCTGAGGGACCGCCGGGCCGGGCGTGGAGGGCGAGGCTATTGGAGAGGTTCAGAGCTTTCCACCCTGACCATGAGCGCTGTGAGGGGCTCCAGGGTCCCCTTGGGACTCCAAGCATTTGACTTGGCCATTTTCCCGGTTTCCCACGGCCTTCTATCCTCGAAGCCAGCAGAACTGAGAAAGGGCTTCAGCTAAATGTTTTCTTCCCTCTGAGGAGAGGGCCTGAGTCTGTCAGTCTGAGGAGACCCGAGAGGACCTTCGGTGGTAGGAGCTGAGGTTGAAGAGGGCGGCGGGAGCAAAGAGCGCCTTGCTTGACTATAAGAAACCTCCTGTGTTTCCCTCTCTGCTAAATGGTCTTGGCGGAGCTGACCACCCAGGAGGGACCGACGACGCTTTGCGGGCTCTGACCGTGCCGCCTTCTTGTAGCTGCTGACGGGGGCCCGGGAGGGAGCGGGCATGAGGCGAAGCCTCGCCCTCTCAGCTCCCCGCCTCCCAGGAGCCGGGGCTGGCGATGTGGAGACCTGAGGGGACCCGCGGCTGCCCGGGGTTCTCCAGGACTCCACCAGGCACCCGCGCGTTCCTCCGCGCCCGGGGCTGGAGAAGGTGGCGCCAGGGTCCAAGGCGAGCGCGCGGGCGGGCGACGACTGAGCGGGAGCCCCAGCCTTGCCATGGGGCATAACGGTAGCTGGATTTCCCGAAATGCCAGCGAGCCGCGCAACGCGTCGAGCGCCGAGGCGGCGGGCGCCAACCGCAGCGCGCTCGGGGAGTTTGGCGAGGCGCAGCTGTACCGCCAGTTCACCACCACCGTGCAGGTCGTCATCTTCATAGGCTCGCTGCTCGGTAACCGCCCGCCGGGGCGCCTCCCGGGTGGGCTTTCCCGAGAGCTCAGGCACGGAGAGCCGAAATCGGGGGTCGCTGGAGCCTTCTTGGGTTTCGGGGCGCCTGGAAAAAGTGCAGATAGTTGAAGGAGGTTTTAAGAATGCCAGGGTAACTGAAGGGAAGTTAAGCAGGGATGGTCGACTGCAGCGCCCAAGCTGGAAACAAGAGTTCCGGTAGGGTTTGGTCCCGAGTGGAGGACCAGTTGCCTGGCCCCGGCGGAGGTCAACCTCTCCAGGCGGCTCTTTGAGGACCGCTTTGGGATGGGCACTGGATTGTGCCCATCATACTTAACATCCTGGGTACCATGGCGGGGCGCTGGCCCCGACCTCTTGTTTACAAATACAGAGCCACAAAGCTTCAGTTTTGTTGCTGATGGCTGATGTGTTTTGCGCTCGTATCTATTCTTTGTATACATTTTTGTATTTCCCCCCAAGAATCCTGTTTTGCGCGCTTTTGAAAAAATGGCTTGCTTCTTCGGAACACCAACCTCCTGGTAAACCTTGTGGAGTTAAGCTCTGTGTTGCCTTCAGATATTTTTAAACCCCGAAACGAAATAAATCCCAATATACTTTTCTCCCTAGGTTTTTTGTTTGTTTGTTTGTTTTTAAAGTACAGGATAAAGGCAGGAGAAAAAACACAAAACACTACACACAACAAATTTAGGAATACTTGTTGGGGGAGGAAAAGACCAACGAAATGAAATGAGTGGTTAGTAAAAATATTAGTGCACTAATGTGAGAATTACCTGAACTTCTGGTAGCTACTCTTTAAATGATAAATGATACAATGAATATTCATTTTTGTTGAGATTTGTTGTACATGTTGCATATTACTTGTAAATATGTGGCTTCCTTTAAAATATAAATTCTCTGATAATGGTATTTAAAGATTGTGGAAAGATTGTTTGTAATTATGTGTGATATTATGGCCAAGAGCAGTCTTAAAGTTTCAAAGTAGGAATAGATTACTTTTTTGTAGACACCTGTGATTTCCATGGAAACCAAGATAATTGACATCAAAAAGACCATGAAGCATCAACTATACCCCAATTTAAAAGAAAAAGAAAGAATAACACACTATAGTAAATAAAAAGACTGTGGCAGAATTGTTTTTAATTTCCTTATGTAACTTCTGTAATTGTCACCATCCTGTCCCATTCTAGCATATTTATCTTTCACTTTTTGTCATGACATTTTCAGGAGGTGACACTAATGGGCTATGTGTAGATTTATGTGTGTATGTTATGTGTTTTTATGAGTGGAATATATATGCACAATAACAAAGCAAGAGCTTGTGTCCCAAATATTTTCAGTATTCACTTAGCAAACGGTAAACACTGAACACCAACTGGGTATCAGGCACAATGCACTACAGATTTTTGAGAGTTAAATTATAGTATTGCCACACTTACTTAAAGAGTAGATTATTATTGGGGAGGCAGTAAAAGTGGCTGCATTTTTATTTCTGCATTTATTCTGCATATATCTGCATATATAAGAGAGGAGAGAATGTTTTGTTTTTTTCATTGGTAGCTTTAACCCTGAATAAAGATAGTGCCTAGAGAAATTTTCTCATAGGTTGAATCTGAAAACTTTAGTACTATTGAAATAGGAAACAGAGCATGTATATAAAGGACAGAACAAACAATGCACAGTTAACTAATGTTTTTGCTTCCCATGTACTTTCAGTTCTGGTAACTTGCATTGGATTCAGGAATTCCTAGGTAAATATGCTCTTAGCTGAACTTTTTCCACACAGCACTTTAATTGACATGCCAAAACTGCTTTTATGGATATCTTCAAAGAGAAGACTGATTTTGCTCCTGATGTTTGGTTATACTTGACTTGACCTAGTCAGGATTCTCCCTACACATGACTTAAGCCCTTCTAGGAGAGAATTCCATTTGCTCCTTTTTATTTTTTATAAGAAGTATAAATATGGTTAAATTTCTAGAAATCAAAAGTCAGAGTACTTATGCAAACGTGAAAGGCATTTCTGGTTTTCATAAAGCTTAGCTACATAGCATTGCCTTGTACACTTGTTATTGGTATTATTGGCTCATTGTTCTCTGAGGATTTGACCCATACAAACATGTCTATGTCATTAAATCCTGGTAAATGCCAGTTGAGGCTCTCAGAGCTTAACTTCCAGAGCCATGTGTAGTCAGTTGCATGGCAAGTAAACTTGGGAAAGCCTAGTTTCATGAAGCCCCCAAAGAGAGAAAAATTATCCCAGAAGAATCTAGGATAAAAAGTAAAGCAGAAGAATGAATAGTATCTGGAATAGCATATGACACTGATTTAATCTGCTTAATTTAATCTGCCTGTCTCTAAACATGGGAGAATGAATTTTTCCCTTTAAGTAAATTCAAATATACTTCCCATATTGTCAACATAGATTTTTTTATTGGGATTTCCAGAAACCTGCTATATGTGAAAATTTCTTTGTACTGTTGACATCTTACAGCTTCTTTTGAAAACTGTTTTAGTCCTTGTATGAGAAAAAATAATATCAAAGAATAGCTATAATATTTCAACTCTAGAGAACATTATTTGCTGTGTTGAACTTGAGAATTGTATACAATATTATTCAAATAATGCCTTTTGAAGGTTTATGTGAGTTAGTGTCTTTTGTGCAACATCTTGGGATATCTTCAGATATACTGTAGATGTTGAAAGAGAGTCAAATAGTTTAGATTGCCTTTTGATAAATATATGGCACTAGTAGTGATGCTTTTGAACTGTGGTGTTGGAGAAGACTCTTGAGAGTCCCTTGGACTGCAAGGAGCTCCAACCAGTCCATTCTGAAGGAGATCAACCCTGGGATTTCTTTGGAAGGAATGATGCTAAAGCTGAAACTCCAGTACTTTGGCCACCTCATGTGAAGAGTTGACTCATTGGAAAAGACCCTGATGCTTGGAGGGATTGGGGGCAGGAGGAGAAGGGGACGACCAAGGATGAGATGCCTGGATGGCATCACGGACTTGATGGACATAAGTCTGAGTGAACTCCGGGAGATGGTCTAGGACAGGAGGCCTAGAGTGCTGCGATTTATGGGGTTGCAGAGTCGGACATGAGTGAGTGACTGAACTGACTGAGTGAGCAATGTGAAATCAAAGACTAAAAAAGAATTGGAACCATCATTTCCAATAAATGTCTTGGATCTAACTCCTCAGAGTTGATCTTTTTCTTTTCCCTTATTCTCTTTGGATTCACGGTCCAAGGACCTGGAGAGCTGGACCCATTCTGGTGCTTTGACTTGAAAAAGGTCAGTGGCTGTGACCCTAGTGTATTACCTCTCAGCTGCTTCTGGACAGATTGCCGCTTACCTGTTATTATCATTATTGGAGGCATTTAGATTTTTATAAATGAATTTGCTCTTATTTAAAGAAAATTAGCACTGTAGACAATAGCCAACAAGTGTGTATCCTACCCTGAAATTTATTTTAAAATAGAGAAATCAGCCTGCCGTCCTCTTGCCAAACCACCATATGTACTGTTATTAATTTTAACCTATCTCCCTTTTCCTTAGCAATAGTCTACTGTAAACAGACTATATCTATGTGAAGTTGATGACCTCAAATAAAGGTTCAAATTGTCTGTTGCGTGATTTCTTGAGATGGTCATTGAAGTAATAATTTCAAAGGAAAGAGGGAGGGAAATTATATGTTGAATTGATTTGACAGATGTTATGGAGGAACACTATTTTTGTTCACGATTGTCTGTAATCATTCAACAAAATTATATTGAGTACCAGCAGTGTTCATGGCACTTGTTTGACAGAAAAGTATATTTGTACTTTTGATAGTAGTTGAAATTAACCAGTTAATAGCTGGATAGTTCTTGGAGCTCCTTAGTTAAATTTTTGAGAGAAACAATGTTACTGCTAGTTTGTGTTCATAAGGCATACATACAAGAATGGTTTTTCATAATTATATACAATATAGTATGTTGGCCATAATTATAGCCAATAACAATGTAATATTAGCAGTCTGTATACATACATATACATATACATATACATATATATGGCTTCCCTGGTGATTCAGTGGTAAGAATTCGCTTGCCAGTGCTGGAGATGCAAGAGACATGGATTCAATCCCTAGGTCAGGAAGGTCTCTTGGAGTAGGAAATGGCAATGTACTCCAGTATTCTTTCTTGGAAAATTCCCTGGATGGAGGAGCCTGGCAATCCACAGTCCATGAGGCCACCAAGAGTCAGACACAACTGAGCATGCACACACCACACACATACGCTATATATGATAGTAAATATGATAATATATATATGATATTATAATATAACATATATTGTTGTTTTCAGTTGCTCAGTCGTGTCCAACTCTTGGCAACTCCATGAACTGCAGCATGCCAGGCTTCCCTGTCCTTCACCCTCTCCAGAGCTTGCTCAAACTCCTTTCCATTGAGTCGGTGGTGCCATCCAATCATCTTGTTTTCTGTCATCCTCTTCTCTTCCTGTCTTCAATCTTTCCCAGCATCAGGGTGTTTTCTAATGAGTCAGTTTTTTGCATCAGGTGGCCAAAGTATTGGAGCTTCAGCTTCAGCATCAGTCCTTCCAATTTATATTCAGGACTTATTTCCTTTAGGATTGACTTGTTTGATTTCCTTGCAGTCCAAGGGACTCTCAAAAGTCTTCTCCAACCCCACAGTTCAAAAGCATCAATCCTTCAGCACTGAGCCTTCTTTATGGTCCAATTCTCACATCCATACATGACTGCTGGAAAAGCCATAGCTTTGACCAGATGCACCTTTGTTGGCAAAGTAATGTCTCTGCTTTTTGATATGCTGTCTAGGTTGGTCATAGCTTTTTTTCCAAGGAAACATCTTTTAATTTCATGGCTGCAGTCACTGTCTGAAGTGGTTTTGGAGCCCTCCAAAATAAAGTTTGTCACTGTTTTCATTGTTTTCCCATCTATTTGCCATGGAGTGATGGGACTGGGTGCCATGATTGTTATTTGAATGTTGAGTTCTAAGCCAACTTTTTCACTCTCTTCTTTCACTTTTATCAAGAGGCTCTTTAGTTACTCTTCATTTTCTGCTATTAGTGGTGTCATCTCATATCTGAGGTTATTGCTATTTCTCCCAGCAATCTTGATTCCAGTCTGAGCTTCATCCAGACCGGCATTTCTCATGATGTACTCAGCATATAAGTTAAATAAGCAGAGTGACAGTATACATCCTTGATGTACTCCTTTTCCGATTTGGAACCAGTCCATTATTCTATGTCTGGTTCTAACTGTTGCTTCTTGACCTGCATACAGATTTCTCAGGAAGCAGGTCAAGTGGTCTGGGATTCCCATCTCTTGAAGAATTTTCCACAGTGTGTTGTGATCCACGCTGTCAAAGTCTTTGGCATAGTCAATAAAGCAGAAGTAGATGTTTTTCCGAAACTCTCTTGCTTTTTCTGTGATCCATTGGATGTTGGCAATCTGATCTCTGGTTCTTCTGCCTTTTCTGAATCCATCTTGAACATCTGGAAGTTCTTGATTCACATACTGTTGAAGCCTTGCTTGGAGAATTTTGAGCATTACTTTGCTAGTGCGTGAAATAAGTGCAATTGTGTGGTAGTTTAAACATTCTTTGCCATTGCCTTTCTTTGGGATTGGAATGAAAACTGACCTTTTCCAGTCCTGTGGCCACTGCTGAGATTTCCAGATTTGCTAGCATATTGAGTGTGGCACTTTCACAGCATTATCTTTTAGGATTTGAAATAGCTCAGCTGGAATTCCATCACTTCCACTAGCTTTGTTTGTAGTGATGCTCCCTAAGGCCCACTTGACTTCGCACTCCAAGATGTCTTATTCTAGGTGAGTGACCACACCATCATGGTTATCTGAGTCATTAAGATCTTTTCTGTATAGTTCTACCTAGTCTTGCCACCATCTTCTGCTTCTGTTAGGTCCAATACCGTTTCTGTCCTTTATTCTGCCCATCTTTGCATAAAATGTTCTTTCCATGATATAAATATATATATCATGATAAATATCTTTACCATAATTATAGCCAGTAATAATGTGATATCATCAACCTTATTATACCTGCTTTTTTCTGTTTTTGGTATGTCTAGAAACCTGGTAGCTACTTCAAGAATAAGGTGTCCTGAATTGACCTAAGGAGTTTGAAGTGGTGATTTCAATAGTTATCAGCCTGGGTAGATGAACTCATAATATACTGACTCAAGCTGCCTCATGTTGCTTTTGATTTCCATATGTTATATGCATTTCACCACCCCATTCTTTTATAATGTTATCTGTAATATGCAGGAAAGCAGTCTGACATCCATCTGAATGAAATGCTTTTGATAATCCTTTTTTTTTCCTTTCTAGGCCTTGAATTTACCAATTCTGGAAATTCTACTGTGAAAATGTAAATAAACCTTTATTAAAATTAAAATTTATGTATTACATATTTCACCCAATTATAGTATACAGTTCAGTGATTTTTAGTATATTCATGGAATTATGCAGCCATCACCACTATTGAATTTCAGGAAACTTTTTAGTACCCCCCAAAAGAAATTACATATGCATAGTAGTTGCTTCTCATTTCCTCTAAATACCCTGAGCCCTAGCTATCTACTGTACTGCACAGCCATTCCTGTTTCCTTCCTCTTTCATCTCTGTATTCTCTGAGACACAACAGTATTGAAATTAAGCCAGTTAATAATCCTGCACTGGCCTCTAAGTGTTCAAGTGAAAGGAAGAATTACGTGTATCTTGCTTTTCATCGGAGAAGGCAATGGCACCCCACTCCAGTACTCTTGCCTGGAAAATCCTATGGATGGAGGAGCCTGGTAGGCTGCAGTCCATGGGGCGCTAAGAGTCGGACACAACTGAGCGACTTCACTTTCACTTTTCCTTTCAGGCGTTGGAGAAGGAAATGACAACCCACTCCAGTGTTCTTGCCTGGAGAATCCTAGGGACAGGGGAGCCTGGTGGGCTGCCGTCCGTGGGGTCACACAGAGTCAGACAAGACTAAAGTGACTTAGCAACAGCAGCACTTTACATCAAAAGCTAGAATGATTAAGGTTAGTGAGGAAGGCATGCTGATAGCTAAATACGGTGAAAGTAAGGCTTCTTGTGCTAAACAGTTAGCCAAGTTGTAAATGCAAAGAAAAATTTTTGAAGGAAATTAAAAATGCTACTCTAGTGAATACATAAACGGTAAGAAAGTAAAACAGCCTTATTGCTGATATGGAGAAAGTTTAGTGATTTGAGTAGGAGATCAAACCAGCCAAAACATTCTCTTAAGCCAAAGCCTAATCTAGAACAAAGCCCTAACTTGATTCAATTTTGTAAAGGCTGAGAGAGGTAAGGTAGCTTCAAAAGAAAAGTTTGAAGCTAGTAGAGGTTGATTCATGAGGTTTAAGGAAAGAAGCTGTCTCCATAACATAAAAGTGCAAGGTGCACCAACAAATGCTAATATAGAAACTGCAGTAAGTTATCCAGAAGATCTAGCTAAGATAATGAATAAAAGTGGCTACACTAAACTATAGATTTTCAGTGTAGACAAAACAACTTTGTATTGGAAGAAGATGCCATCTAGGACTTTCATAACTAGAAAGGAGAATCAGTGCCGGGCTTCAAGCTTCAAATAGGCTGACTCTTATTAGGGTTTAATGTAGCTGGTGACTTGAAGTTGAAGCTGATACTCACCATTCTGAAAATCCTAGAGAATTATTCCATATCTACTCTGCCTGTGCTCTGTAAATGGAACCCAAAGCCTAAATCACTGCACATCTATTTACATGGTTTACTGAATATCTTAAGCTTACTGTTGAGACCTACTGCTCAGAGGAAAAGATTCCTTTAAAAATAATACTGCTCATTAACAATGAGCTCTTGGGCACCTAGTCACCCAAGAGCTCTGATGAAGATGTGCAATGAAACTCATGTTGTTTTCATGCTTGCTAACACAATACCCCTTCTGCAGCCCCTATATCAAGATGTACTTTAGACATTCAGGTCTTATTCTTTAAGAAATATATTTTGTAAGGTTATAGCTGTCAGGATAATGATTCCTTTGATAGATCTGGGTGAAGTAAATTGAAAACCTTCTGGAAAGGATACACTATTCTAGACGCCATTAAGAACACTTGTGATTCATGAGAAGAGGTCAAAATATCAACAACAGAGATTTAGAAGGAGTTGATTCCAAGCCTCATGGATGACTTTGAAGGGTTCAAGACTTCAGTGGAGGAAGTAACTGCAGATGTGATAGAAACAGCTAGAGAGCTAAGAATTAGAAATAGAGCCTGAAGATGTGACTAAATTGCTGCTATCTTATGATAAAACTTGAGCAGATGAGAACTTACATCTTATGAATGAATAGGGAAAGCACATTTCTTGAGATGAAATCTACTCCTGGTAAAGATGCTCTGTAGACTGCTGAAATGATAGTAAAGGATTTAGAATATGACATAAATATAGTTGATAAAGCAGTGGCAGGATTTGAGAGGACTGACTACAACTTCGAAAGAAGTTCTACTGTGGGTAAAATCCTATCAAACAGTATTTCATGCTACAGAGAAGTCATTCATGAAAGGAAAAGTCAATGAGGCAAACTTCATTGTCTTATTTTTAGAAATTGCCAAGCCAGTTCAACCTTCAGCAGCCACCACCCTGATCAGTCAGCAGCCATCAACATGGAGGCAAGATCCCTCATCAGCAAAAATATTATGGCTTGTTGAAGATTCAGATGATGGTTAGCATTTTTTAACAATAAAGCTTTTTTTTTTGGTGTATCTGAACATCTATTAAATAGATTTTCTCTTGTAGACAATTTATTTTATAAATAACAGCAGGTATAAGTAGTAGTATTAAAGTAGTGTGACCTATAAAGTTTGTAGACATTTAAAAAAAGTTTGGAGTAAATTATATAGATTAAAAATTTTGAAATATGGCAATAAAGTATTTTTTAATTGAGGTATGTACATTGAGCTTTAATACATGCTATTGCACATTTAATAGACTTACAGTATATTATAAACATAACTTTCATATCCAATAGGAAACTAAAAATTCATGTGACTCACTTTACTGCAGTATTCCCTTGTTTGCATTGGTCTAGAACTGAACCCACAGTATTTTGGGGGTATGCCTGCATATGTTGAGAGTTAAGGTATAGTAGGGCTTCCTAGGTGGTGCTAGTTGTAAAAGAACCTGCCTGCCAATGCAGGAGACATAAGAGACGTGGGTTTGATCCCTGGGTTTGGAAGATCCCCTGGAAAAGGGCAGGACAACCCACACCAGTATTGTTGCCTGGAAAAATACCATGGACAGAGGAGACTAGCAGGCCGCAGTTCATAGGGTTGCACAGAGTTGGACGTGACTTAAGTGACTTAGCACAGAACAGCACAGAATGTTTTAATGCTGGTAGACAAAGTAACTAATTTATTGTCTGAAAATTTCACCTTTAATTATTATTTTTGATCCTAGTGTCTCAACTCCAAATATTCATGGTTCTGCAAGAAATATCGTTTTCAGCTCAGTTCAGCTCAGTCGGTCAGTCGTGTCCGACTCTCTGTGACCCCACGAATCCCAGCATGCCAGGCCTCCCTGTCCATCACCAACTCCTGGAGTTCACTCAGACTCACGTCCATTGAGTCCGTGATGCCATCCAGCCATCTCATCCTCGGTCGTCCCCTTCTCCTCCTGCCCCCAATACCCCCAAACATCAGAGTCTTTTCCAATGAGTCAACTCTTCACATGAGGTGGCCAAAGTACTGGAGCTTCAGCTTTAGCATCATTCCTTCCAAAGAAATCCCAGGGTTGATCTCCTTCAGAATGGACTGGTTGGATCTCCTTGAAGTCCAAGGGACTCTCAAGATTCTTCTCCAACACCACAGTTCAAAAGCATCAATTCTTCTGCGTTCAGCCTTCTTCACAGTCCAACTCTCACATCCATACATGACCACAGGAAAAACCATAGCCTTGACCAGACGGACCTTAGTCAGCAAAGTAATGTCTCTGCTTTTGAATATACTATCTAGGTTGGTCATGACTTTTCTTCCAAGGAGTAAGCGTCTTTTAATTTCATGGCTGCAGTCACCATCTGCAGTGATTTTGGAGCCCAGAAAAATAAAGTCTGACACTGTTTCTACTGTTTCCCCATCTATTTCTCATGAAGTGATGGGACCAGATGCCATGATCTTTGTTTTCTGAATGTTGAGCTTTAAGCCAACTTTTTCACTCTCCTCTTTCACTTTCATCAAGAGGCTTTTTAGTTCCTCTTCACTTTCTGCCATAAGGGTGGTGTCATCTGCATATCTGAGGTTATTGATATTTCTCCTGACAATCTTGATTATGTTTTCTGAATGTTGAGCTTTAAGCCAACTTTTTCACTCTCCTCTTTCACTTTCAACAAGAGGCTTTTTAGCTCCTCTTCACTTTCTGCCATAAGGGTAGTGTCATCTGCATATCTGAGGTTATTGATATTTCTCCCAGCAATCTTGATTCCAGCTTGTGTTTCTTCCAGTCCAGCGTTTCTCATGATGTACTCTGCATATAAGTTAAATAAGCAGGGTGACAATATACAGCCTTGACGTACTCCTTTTCCTATTTGGAACCAGACTGTTGTTCCATGTCCAGTTAGAAAAGGAAAATTTTAAGGCAACCTGAGTCAGAGAAGACCGCACAGCTTGAGAACTAGTACTGGTTAAGCAGTTCACTGTACCCTCGTACCCTATATATTTTATAAAGATCTAATGCTCGAGACAACACATTTGTGTCACTTGTAATTACTGTGATTTTTAAGATAAAGCAGCAGTGGTTTAGAAAAGTACAACTTTTCAAAACTGAACCAGGAAGAAAGAGAAAATCTTAACAGACCCATCACAAGCACAGATATTGAAACTGTAATCAGAAATCTTCCAGCAAACAAAAGCCCAGGTCCAGACAGCTTCACAGCTGAATTCTACCAAAAATTTAGAGAAGAGCTAACACCTATCCTACTCAAACTCTTTCAGAAAATTGCAGAGGAAAGTAAACTTCCAAACTCATTCTATGAGGCCACCATCACCCTAATACCAAAACCTGACAAAGATGCCACAAAAAAATAAAACAGGCCAATATCACTGATGAATATAGATGGAAAAGCCTCAACAAAATTCTAGCAATCAGAATCCAACAACATCTTAAAAAGATCATACATCATGACCAAGTGGGCTTTATCTCAGGGATGCAAGGATTCTTCAATATCTGCAAATGAATCAGTGTAATTCACCACATTAACAAATTGAAAAATAAAAGCCATATGATTATCTCAATAGATGCAGAGAAGGCCTTTAAAATAAATTCCATTCCCTCATGGTGGCGTGCTAAATAAATACACCACTTCAGACGTCAATGTTTCCAGATATTATTACATTAATATATTGACCATAAGAGTACTTTAAAAAAAATCACTATCTTAAGCAAAAAGGGTGACTACATTGAGCATTTCATGTAGTGACATGTTGAGAAGAAATGGATGGAGTGGATCTTTTTAGAACTTCTAGTGACATCATCATATAGGCAAGACTGTGATTGCATGTAGGGCATTTAGAAAAGTTGAGGGTATAAGCACACATTTGGCATGTAAAGGAGCAGGAGGGTATCAGTTTATACTAGTGTCTTGCTCTCTTTTTCATGGTTTTATTTCCCTCTTATATTATTTCAGATGTACTGCTTCAGATTGTTATCTTGGGATGTTTATTGTGTCTGCTGATGCTTTCTTGTGGTGGATCATTTCCTTGAATGCTTGTAAGTTTTTGTGAGTCCATCTCCTTTTTCTGAAGGATTCTGTGAGGTCTTCGCTGTACAAGTGACCTTCATTTTCACATTTGTTTCTGCCAGGTATCATAGAGCCATCACTAGCCCAAGACCTCAACTGTAGGAAAAGGTTCATTTCTTTGTCATCTCTTTGAGATAGAGGACACAGTTTTTTACCGTCTTTTTCACTGAGGTGGCCACTCTTGGAGGATTCTGGCTTCATGCAGGGATTTCATTCCAACTACCTGCTTCAAGGAGTGTCCAGCCTCATTCAGTTTGCATGTAGCTGTAGAAACCCAAAGTTAACTGTTAGAGCCTATTTCCTGATCTAAAACTGCCCCTCAGTGCAAGCTCTTTTGTCTCTGTTTTAGGCAACTGGGGATTTCCCTTTTATTTCTTCTAAGGTTTGCAATGAATTTAAAGATCTCTTCTGGTGTGTCCAACACTTCTAGGTGTTTGTAGCAGTGTTCTAAGTTCTGCCGTGGAGCCAGAATTGGAAGCTGGAGAATTGTTGTATTGTTCAGTCACTCAAGCCATGTCTGACTCTTTGTGACCCCATGGACTGCAGCACACCAGGCTTCCCTGTCCTTCACCATCTCCAGAGCTTGCTCAGACTCATATCCATTGAGTCAGTGATGCCATCCAACCAGCTCATCCTCTGTTGTTCCCTTTTCCTCCTGCCTCCAATCTTTCCCAGCATCAGGGTCTTTCCCAATGAGTCAGCTCTTCGGATCAGGTGGCCAAAATATTGGAGCTTCAGCGTCAGCATCAGTCCCTCCAGTGAATGTTCAGGATTGATTTCCTTTAGGATTGACTGGTTTGATCTTGCAGTCCAAGGGACTCTCAAGAGTCTTCTCCAACACCATAGTTCAAAAGCATCAATTCTTCAGCGCTCAGTGTTCTTTATGGTCTACCTGTCACATCCATACACGACTGCTGAAAAAACCATAGAGATCTTTGTTGGCAAAGTAATGTCTCTGCTTTTTAATATGCTGTCTACGTTTGTCATAGTTTTTCTTCCAAGGAGCAAGTGTCTTAGTTGGAGAGTAAGCAAAACATATTAAAATATAAGATGGAATGATTGCTAGATTTGATTTTAGGAGATGTGCTACCATAGAATGGGGTGATGACATTAGCTCAGAATAGGGAAAATAAAAAAGTGGATGAGGAAATAGAGCTTAAGAAGGTTTAGGAATCTAGTCTAAAGAACATTAAGAGTGTATATGTTGTGTGTTTAGTTGCTAAGTCATGTCCAACTCCTCTGTGACCCAATGGATTGTAGTCACGAGGCTCCTTTGTCCATGGGATTTCCCAGGCAAGAGTACTGGAGTGGGTTACCATTTCCTTCTACAGGGGATCTTCTCGACCTGGGGATGGAACTCGTGTCTCTTGCATTGCAAGCAGATTATTTTCCACTGAGCCATTGGGACTTCAATAAGTTTTAATTGAATGGATGAATGAGTAAAAGTTGTGTTCTAGTTACTTTACACTATAAAACATTAAAATTCCTCTTTTATTCTAATGCCATAGTTCCTGGGTATCTGAGAATGTAGCTCCTAGGTCAGACGCAGAACCTACAACTTTGAGGGTTGATAGGGTGGAGGTTGGGGGCACACTTGGGATTTTTAGCCCAAATAGTGTTAAACCCAACTTTAGCCATTATACTGTAACTAGTGCTATACCTCGGAGAAGGCAATGGCACCCCACTCCAGTACTCTCGCCTGGAAAATCCCATGGATGGAGGAGCCTGGGTCCATGGGGTCGCTGAGAGTCGGAAACGACTGAGCGACTTCACTTTCACTTTTCACTTTCCTGCATTGGAGAAGGAAATGGCAACCCACTCCAGTATTCTTGCCTGGAGAATCCCAGGGACGGGGGAGCCTGGTGGGCTGCCGTCTATGGGGTTGCACAGAGTCGGACACGACTGAAGCGAGTTAGCAGCAGCAGTAGCAGCAGTGCTATACCTGGTATAGCTTCTCTGGTTGCCCAGTCGGTAAAGAAACTGCCTTCAGTACAGGAGACTGGGGTTCAATCTCTGGGTCAGGAAGATCCTCTGGAGAAGGAAATGGCAACCCACTCCAGTATTCTTGCCTGGGGAACCCCTTGGACAGAGGAGCCTGATGGGTTACATTCCATGGGGTCACAAAAGTTGGACACGGCTTAGTGACTAAACCACCACCGCCAGTGCTATACCTATTGTACAGCTGACTATCTCCTAGCCAACTCCTTCTCCTAGACTTAGGTATAAATATATTACAGGACTTAATTATGCGGTCTTGATTTAAACTAATAATTAGACTAATAATTCTCCTAAAATTCTACCATGAAGCTAGAGTATTATAAAGCATTACTGACAAGAGGAAAATAAGTGTAAATAAAGCTTCCTTTAACACACTGTAAGGCATGGCCAAGATTCAGTAAGCCAAAGTGTGGCTCTGAACCCTGTCAATTAACATCTCCTTCCCCACCGTATGTACACACACTCACACTGACACACACACAAAGGATTTCTTTAGAGGCCTCTAGAAACAAAAACACTCAGGAATTTTGTTGTTTTCTTTTGCTTTTGCATTTACAAGCAATTTCCAGGGAAATGCCTTCAAATGGCCTTAAGCAATATTTCAGTTGATGGCCGCACTTGATTCTGAAGAATGTTGGGAAACTTTTTTTTTTGGCCTGCACTACATATTTGCTTCACCAAATCTGAGACACTCTGAAAAACTTCCAGTTTAATCTTAACCACTGATGTCTAGGCACCTTCCCACTTAAAATAAATTTCTAAAATGGTTTAACATCAATTTTAGAAGTCAGTTTTTTTTTTTTAATTAATAGTTTTTCTGATGAAAGTTTCTCCTGAGGAGCAAAATTACAGAGATAGAGGCAAAGCATGAAATGTATATACACTTTCTCTTTCTGGCTGCTTCACTTTTTCCTCCTTTGAGAAGTTTTAAAAATGCAGAAAAATATTAACAAATTATAAGCCCACTATTCAGAAATAACAAATGGTAACATTTTGTCATACTTGTTTTCTGTTTATTAAAATGTTACAGATAACATGAATCTCCCCCTGTGCCTCTTCCTAGCCCACTACCCCAGCTTCCCCATCACTTTAGCGCTGATGGCTACCTTGAATCAGGTGTCCAGAATAATCTTCCTCCCTGTCTGTGTCCTGGTGGTGCTGCTTGATGCTGGCCTGTGATCATGTTTTTGTCAGCTGACGCTTAGTCGTTATCTATTAGTGGATAGATGACTCCGTGTGCAATGTTAATTGCCATAGGATGGTCACATTATACATGGGCAGTTTAGGAACTTCTTAAAGGGTCTTCAAAATACAAGCAGGGTTTAGCTAATGGGAGATGGATGCTACGCATACAATATAGGTGCCCTTGACTTACCTGCAAAATGGTAACTGCCAATCAAGAATACTGCTTTAGCCTTATATGTACACTGGATTTTGTAGTTTACAACAATACCACATTATTCCAATCATAATATGAATTATGAAACAATGTAGGGACAATTTTCTGTTTTCATTTCTGAACTCATTCTCTCCCTCTAACAGTACTGCTCTCCCTTAACAACGCATGAGCACCCACTGGTGAACTTCCCTTCCAGTATTTATGAGGGCTCTTAACTACAAATAACAGAGCTTATTGTCAAAAGAAGACACAGCCATAAAGGCATTCTAGAAGGAAAAACATTTTATTTACAAAGGTGGATTGCAAGGGAGTTCAGGTTTTTGAAGGACTGGCTTCCCAAATGAAATACACAGCAAACAGTTATTTTTTAAAAAGCAACCACAAGATTGGGCTTCCCTGGTGGCTCAGTGGTAAAGAATCTAACCGCCAATGCAGGAGATGCAGGTTCAATCCCTGGGTCGGGGAGATCCCATGGAGAAGGAAATGGCAACCCACTTCAGTATTCTTGCCTGGGAAATCCCATGGAGAGAGAAGCTTGGCGAAGTATAGTCCATGGGGTCGCAGAACATCAGACACAACTTAGCAACTAAACAACAACCACAAGATTACCATGTTTACAGTTACTCTGCTTACAGTTACCTCACGTGAGTGTTGTAACCTCAAAGATTATGTCATATCTTCAGGTATGTCTTATGTGTGTCATATCTTCCTGGGATCCTATTTCCCTGTCTTCAGTGATTAGTCCAGGAATGGGTCATGGGATCTAGGCTTGGTCAATGCCACTGGTGTAGAGAACCCCTCTTTTCCAAAGGGACTGCTGAGCAGAGATAAAGCAAGCTGATCCGTAGAGAATGAGGGTAGAGGTGAGGGTGAAAGGAAAAGAGGCCACTGTAAAAGTCAATAAAGTTGCAAAACAATAAAGTTGTTGTTGTTGAGTTGGTAATTTACAGGAAAGATTCACAATTTCAGTTATTTTGGGGACCAGAGCTAGACAGTGTGATCCTGGATCTTTTTATTGTCTTTATTTTGGGGGAGTGTGGGACTCAGAGAGCAGACATATGTTTGTTTACTCCTGACTAGGTGATATAATATGCACATTTTTGCATAATGCAACAGCGCAAGGTGTTAGTTTTTCTTCACATGAAACTAGCCTGTTGATGATGAGGAAAGAAATTTCCTTCAGGATACTAAGTTGCTTACAAAATTTATGGGATTCAGGGAACCAAGCCTGAATGCTACAGGGCTGGGACCTCATCAGGAAATATGCACAGCATACCACTAGTTCTAGCAGAAATGAAGCTGTCGTTGTGTACCATCAGTGATGTGGAGATTAGACTCTAGAACCCTACGACATAGTTGGCCATGAAGGACCAAAGGCATCTGTCATTCTCCTGTACTTACAAGAAAATCTGATGACTGCACCAGCCACCACCTCACATTAATCATGTCTGCTTTTCTTGGGAACATCTGCTGGCCAGAACTTGGATATAAGCCTGTGCTCTAACTGCAAGGCTGTCTGAAAAAGTAGTATTTTTAGCTTTCCAGCCTTTGTTGCAGAGGGTAGCAGATGGCTGGAAGATTATGAAATGAATATTTAGTGAACGAAACTGTAGTATCTACCACTTTCTACTTTGTGCGGTTCCTTATATGATAGCCCCTCACAGTACTCCGCTTGACTCCATGCAATCTGGGAGACAGTGGAGGGCACATGACCCAGGCCTTGCTGGTCCCCGGATCCTATTCCCCTGTCTTCAGTGATTAGTCCAGGAATGGGTCATGGGATCTAAGGTTGGTCAATGCCATTGGTGTAGAGAACCCCTCTTTTCCAAAAGGACTGCTGAGCAGAGATAAAGCAAGCTGATCCGTAGAGAATGAGGGTAGAGGTAAGGGTGAAAGGAAGGAGAAGGGTGACATAAAAGCTATCCTGGTGATACTGTATGAGTCCCTGGAGGTTCAGAAATTGTGTTCTCCAACTACATGAACCCCAAACACCCAGCATCTCCCTTTTTGCATCAACGTCTGTGAGTTGGGTTCTTGTCATGCATGACAGAAACATCCTGCTTGATATATATAGTATTGCCATCACCATTCATATCCTGCATTTGTGTAAACAAGTTCGGAGGGGGAGTGACATGTGTGTGAGCATATTCTCACAACCAGTAGGGCCTGATGCCATGAACATCTGATGCCCAGGAAAGAAGAGCAGCTGAGACCCAGAGCCCTGAGTTGCATAAGAGCCAGAGACGGGCTGGCAGCTGGAGAGATGCTCACATACACTGAGGGTGACTCTAAGTCTAGCAGTGCCAGAGGTCAGGAGTGGAAAAGAGGCTGAAAGCTGCCTGTGCTTGTACAGGGGCAGAAGCCCAGAGGAGATTCTACTGGACCAGGAAATACAGTGACGTTGGTTCTGAGTCAGCACAGAGCTTCTGTTGCTTTTTCTCTCTCAGTTAAACATTGTTTTAAAAAATCAAGTTACTTACATATAAGTAGCTGTTAATAGTTAATTAATGTAAAAATTTAATTCCTAATATAAAAATTTAGAAGCTAGGAAAAAAAAATCTGTGTTAGAAGAGGGAAAAATTGCCATTGTTAGATGGAGCCTCCCAGGAGATGATGAGCTCACCAGGTTCTGGGTCATAAACTGGCCTCTGCTTCCTGAATGTTTACAGAGCTTCTGGGGAGGTCAGAGGGCAAGGCTATGGCTGAGTCCTGGGATACACCACCCTCACCACAGTTAGCTGTGGTGTGTAGTTGGGGTCCTGGACACTTGACAGGTATATGGTTGGGGAAATGAGCTGCTCCAAGTTTTCTGCTTTAAATTTCACCGTGGCCAGTGTCCAGCTCTCACGACTGTTGAAGCAGATCACTTCTGTAAGGGGTGAAATGAATGTCCTCCATTGATCCAAGCCCAGGGCATGGGTGGGACAGTGGGAGGTTTGTCAGCACAAAGTCCAGGCATTCAAGTGCAGGGCAGAACCCCGGCCAGATCCATGTGGGCATTGTCAAGCTAAACAGATAATACATAAGTTCACTTTCTAAGTCTGTGAGTCTGTTTCTGTTTTGTAAATAAACTCATTTGTATCATTTTTTAGGACTCTGTATATAAACTATATTATATATTTGTCTTTCTCTGACTTACTTCACTTAGTATGATAATTTCCAAGTCCGCCCATGTTGCCACAATGGCATTATTTCATTCTTTTTAACGGTTGAGTAAAAGAAATGCAAAAAAGCAAAATGACTGTCTGAGAAAGCCTTACAAATAGCTGTGAAAAGAAGAAAAGCGAAAAGCAAAAGAGAAAAGAAAAGATATACCCATTTGAATGCAGAGTCCCAAAGAATAGCAAGGAGAGATAAGAAAGCCTCCCTCAGCAATCAATGCAAAGAAATAGAGGAAAACAATAGAATGGGGAAGACTTAGAGATCTCTTCAAGAAAATTAGAGATACCAAGAGAACATTTCATGCAAAGATGGGCTCAATAAAGAACAGAAATGGTATGGACCTAACAGAAACAGAAGATATTAAGAAAAGTGGCAAGAATACACAGAAGAACTGTACAAAAAAGATCTTCACGACCCAGATAATCACGATGGTGTGATCACTCACACTCACCTAGAGCCATACGTCCTGGAATGTGAAGTCAAGTGGGCCTTAGGAAGCATCACTACGAACAAAGCTACTGGAGGTGATGGAATTCCAGTTGAGCTGTTTCAAATCCTGAAAGATGATGCTGTGAAAGTGCTGCGCTCAATATGCCAGCAAATTTGGAAAACTCAGCAGTGGCCACAGGACTGGAAAAGGTCAGTTTTCATTCCAATCCCAAAGAAAGGCAATGCCAAAGAATGCTCAAACAACCACACTATTGCACTCATCTCACATGCTGGTAAAGTAATGCTCAAAATTCTCCAAGCCAGGCTTTAGCAATATGTGAACCATGAACTTCCAGATGTTCCAGCTGGTTTTAGAAAAGGCAGAAGAACCAGAGATCAAATTGCCAACATCCCCTGGATCATCAAAAAAGCAAGAGAGTTCCAGAAAAACATCTATTTCTGCTTTATTGACTATGCCAAAGCCTTTGACTGTGTGGATCACAATAAACTGTGGAAAATTCTGAGAGATGGGCATACCAGACCACCTGACCTGCCTCTTGAGAAACCTGTATGCAGGTCAGGAAGCAACAGTTAGAACTGGACATGGAACAACAGACTGGTTCCAAATAGGAAAAGGAGTACATCAAGGCTGTATATTGTCACCCTGCTTATTTAACTTATATGCAGAATACACCATGAGAAATGCTGGGCTGACTGAAGCACAAGCTGGAATCAAGATTGGCGGAAGAAATATCAATAACCTCAGATATGCAATGACACCACCATTATGGCAGAAAGTGAAAAAGAACTAAAGAGCCTCTTGATGAAAGTGAAAGAGGAGAGTGAAAAAATTGGCTTAAAGTTCAACATTCAGAAAAGTAAGATCATGGCATCTGGTCCCATCACTTCATGGCAAATAGATGGGGAAACAGTGGAAGCAATGGCTGACTTTATTTTTCTAGGCTCAAAATCACTGCAGATGGTGATTGCAGCCATGAAATTAAAAGATGCTTGCTCCTTGGAAGGAAAGTTATGACCAACCTAAACAGCATATTCAAAAGCAGAGACATTACTTTGCCAACAAAGGTCCGTCTAGTCAAGACTATGGTTTTTCCAGTGGTTATGTATGGATATGAGAGTTGCACTGTGAAGAAAGCTGAGTGCAGAAGAATTGATGCTTTTGAACTGTGGTGTTGGAGAAGACTCTTGAGAGTCCCTTGGACTGCAAGGAGATCCAACTAGTCCATCCTAGAAGATATTAAGAAAAGTGGCAAGAATACACAGAAGAACTGTACAAAAAAGATCTTCACGACCCAGATAATCACGATGGT
Organism: Aepyceros melampus; assembly: GCA_006408695.1. Taxonomy (NCBI): domain Eukaryota; kingdom Metazoa; phylum Chordata; class Mammalia; order Artiodactyla; family Bovidae; genus Aepyceros; species Aepyceros melampus. The sequence continues at coordinate 721,321 of SJXQ01009313.1, forward strand.
GTGATCACTCACACTCACCTAGAGCCATACGTCCTGGAATGTGAAGTCAAGTGGGCCTTAGGAAGCATCACTACGAACAAAGCTACTGGAGGTGATGGAATTCCAGTTGAGCTGTTTCAAATCCTGAAAGATGATGCTGTGAAAGTGCTGCGCTCAATATGCCAGCAAATTTGGAAAACTCAGCAGTGGCCACAGGACTGGAAAAGGTCAGTTTTCATTCCAATCCCAAAGAAAGGCAATGCCAAAGAATGCTCAAACAACCACACTATTGCACTCATCCCACATGCTGGTAAAGTAATGCTCAAAATTCTCCAAGCCAGGCTTTAGCAATATGTGAACCATGAACTTCCAGATGTTCCAGCTGGTTTTAGAAAAGGCAGAAGAACCAGAGATCAAATTGCCAACATCCCCTGGATCATCAAAAAAGCAAGAGAGTTCCAGAAAAACATCTATTTCTGCTTTATTGACTATGCCAAAGCCTTTGACTGTGTGGATCACAATAAACTGTGGAAAATTCTGAGAGATGGGCATACCAGACCACTGACCTGCCTCTTGAGAAACCTGTATGCAGGTCAGGAAGCAACAGTTAGAACTGGACATGGAACAACAGACTGGTTCCAAATAGGAAAAGGAGTACATCAAGGCTGTATATTGTCACCCTGCTTATTTAACTTATATGCAGAATACACCATGAGAAATGCTGGGCTGACTGAAGCACAAGCTGGAATCAAGATTGGCGGAAGAAATATCAATAACCTCAGATATGCAATGACACCACCATTATGGCAGAAAGTGAAAAAGAACTAAAGAGCCTCTTGATGAAAGTGAAAGAGGAGAGTGAAAAAATTGGCTTAAAGTTCAACATTCAGAAAAGTAAGATCATGGCATCTGGTCCCATCACTTCATGGCAAATAGATGGGGAAACAGTGGAAGCAATGGCTGACTTTATTTTTCTAGGCTCAAAATCACTGCAGATGGTGATTGCAGCCATGAAATTAAAAGATGCTTGCTCCTTGGAAGGAAAGTTATGACCAACCTAAACAGCATATTCAAAAGCAGAGACATTACTTTGCCAACAAAGGTCCGTCTAGTCAAGACTATGGTTTTTCCAGTGGTTATGTATGGATATGAGAGTTGCACTGTGAAGAAAGCTGAGTGCAGAAGAATTGATGCTTTTGAACTGTGGTGTTGGAGAAGACTCTTGAGAGTCCCTTGGACTGCAAGGAGATCCAACTAGTCCATCCTAAAGGAGATCAGTCCTGGATGTTCATTGGAAAGACTGATGTTAAAGCTGAAACTCCACTAGTTTGGCCACCTGATGGGAAGAGCTGACTCACTTGAAAAGACCCTGATGGTGGGAAAGATTGAGGGCAGGAGGAGAAGGGGAAGACAGAGGATGAGATAGTTGGATGGCATCACCGACTCAATGGACATGGGTTTGGGTGAACTCGGGAAGTTGGTGATGGACAAGGAGATCTGGTGTGCTGCGGTTCATGGGGTCGCAAAGAGTCGGACACCACTGAGCGACTGAACTGAACTGTATACTCCTTTGCTTATATGTACACATCTTCTTTATCCATTCATCTGTCGATGGACATTTAGGCTGCTTCTATGTCTTGGCTACTGTTAATAGAGCTGCAGTGAATGTTGGGGTGCATGTATCCTTTCAAACTATGTTTTTCTCCAGCTATATGCCCAGGACTGGGATTGCAGGATCACATGGTAGCTCTATTTTTAATTTTTAGAGGAACTCTATCCTGTTCTCCGTAGTAGCTGTACCAATTTACATTCCTGCCAACAGTGTAGGAGGGTTTCCTTTTGTCCATGCTCTTTCCAGCATTTATTGTTTGCAGATTTTTTGATGATGGCCATTCTGACAGATGTGAGGCGATATCACTTTGTAGTTTTGCTTTGCATTTTTCTAATAATTAGTGATGTTGAGTATGTTTTCATAGTTGAGAGGGAAGGATGTGGGAGATATACACTGGGAATTTGGGATTGACATATACACACTACTATACACACACTACATATTCACACAACTAACAAGGACCTACTGTATATCACAAGGAACTCCACTCAATATTCTGTAATAAGCTAAATGGGAAAATAATTTGAAAAATAATATATACATATATATGTGTAACTGAATCACTTTGCTGAAACTAACACAGGATTGTTAATCAACTATGCTTCAATATAAAATAAAAAAATTTTAAAGGCCATACAGAAGCAGAAGGTATGCTGCAAGTGGCAGAAGGTCGAAAGGAGCAAAGCAGAGATGTCTCACGTAAGTTTCTGACCCACCTTTCAATTTAACATGTCAAGTTCAATACTTGTAAAGGCCATTGTCCTTGCTGTTCTCTTTGCTTTGGAATGTTCTCCCCTAGACACATCCTGTGGCTGACGTGTGTTCATTCTTTAAATTGCAGCTCAAATATCCCCTCTCCACTTCTATCACATCATCCTGTTTATTTCCTCTATAGCAGTTACAATCCCTGAAATTGTCTTGTTTGTTTAGCATTCTGTCTCTCTCCACTGGGATGCAGAACCGCACGGACAGAGGGTTTGTTTAATGTACCACTTGTCCCCAGCATCTGGAACAGTGTCTGGTGTATAGCTGATGCTCAGCAAGTATGTATTGAATGAGATGCTTGAGGGCAACTAAACAGAACAATTAATTAAATAGCCACTATCCCGATTTGCCTGAGGCTTAGGAGCATTCTGACCATAAATTTTGCCCACAGCCAGGACTCAGATACAGTCATATCCAGTAGCCTGGAGTGGTGCTCATAAAAACCAGATATCATGAGGGACAACAGGTCCCTTGATAGAAGATCCACAAGGACAGAAGTTATAGCCTGATTTAATTTAGAGGGAGCCTGAGAAGTAAGACAGGCAGCATTTTGAACCTGGCAGCATAATGTGTATGAGGATGTCACTATAGCTTTTACAGGCTTTTGGATCCTAGACAAAATAAAAGTGATTGCTGAGACAGCCTAGGGACTAGATGCTCCCTATGGGAGAGTGGCTAAGAGGCGGTGTTGTCATCATGGAGCTACAGGTGGTCTATACTGAGACAGGTGGCTCCTAGCTATGTGAGATCAGAGTGGTGCCCTGAAGTTTCTGTCAATTTTTAGGGAACCACTATCTGTTCATCCTTCTCCCTATCTTATCTGGGAAGCTCTGTGGTGGGAATGGGGATGTGAATAAGATATGAAAAAAAAAAACACCAATATTTTTACCCTAGCCAAGTATTATAGGTTGTGTATCCCTACTCCCCCCAAAAGATATGTAGAAGTCCTGACCCCTAGTACCTCAGGATATGGCCTTATGTGGCTGTAAGGTTATTGTAGATGGAATTACTTTCAGTGAGGTCATACTGGAGTAGGGTGGGCCTTTGATCCAACATTGATCCTTATGAGGACATGTCCTTATAAGAAGGAAGTGAAGTGAAGACAGAACCCAGGTGAACAGAAAGAAGTAGAGACAGAGATTGATTTATGCAACTGTAAGCCAAGGAACACCAAAGATTTCTGGCAAGCCAAGGAATAGACAAGGAAGGATTCCCCTACAGGTTTCAGAGGGAACATGGCCCTGCCAACACTTGATATCAGACTTCTAGCTTCCATAACTGTGAGACAATAAATTTCTGTTGTTTTAAGCCTCTTGTTGCCCCTTTGTAACCACATCCACTTTCCTCTTGCTCCTACCCTTTCTTACTCTGCAACCACTAATTTGACCCCAGTTTCTATAATTTTGTCATTTCGAGATGATTATATAAATAGGATAATATTGTGTGGAACCTTTTGGGATTGGTTTCTTCACTCAATATAATTCCCCGAAGATTCATCCTAATTGTATGTTTCAGTGTTTTGTTCCTTTAAATTTCAATTCTGTTTATATGACTTCTTAAATGAAAGTGTGAGCAACTCTGCAACTTTTCTGGTTATTCTTAAGTCTTAAAACACTCCCAATTTAGTACATAGTGTGTGCAAGTCTGATGAAAGAGGCAAAACACCAAACTTGATTGAAAATGAAAACTTCTCCCTTCCCCACAACCCCCAGTCCAGGTCTGTTGCCTCGGAGAAGCTTGAAGTTGGGTAAAGGTGTCTGGTTGGCTTCCTTCCCTGTCTTGAGCTCTGGCCAACGTTTCTTGACTTTTTGGATTGAAGCTGAAGTTGTGCCTGATAGCATAGGGGTGGAGGGGGGAAATGTTGGAGGGACAGAAAAGACCAGAAAGACTCATCCTGTTGTAATTGGTGTCATGCTTTCTGGACTATCACCTATCCCTTGATGGTGGTGATGTCTTCTCATATTCTTGTTTGGTAGCCCACTCTGTCCTCAGCTTCTGTGAATGCTGCTGGGCCTCCAGCTTCTTACTGCTGAGGACTGTTTATCTCTGCAGGTGACCCTCTTGGAGAAGTAATGACTTGACCCCATGCAATTGCTTTTAAACCATAGCCCACATCTCATCCAAGGGAACACAGATGAATCCTTGGCCCCCAAAATTCTGGGAGTGCAGCCTGCCCACTTTATCCTCTTCTTTAAGCAGCCTGTCAACCCATCTCTTGCCCTGTAGGTTTCTCAGATGGGAACCAGTCACTATTCACTGTGAACTTCAGTTGTAGGGTTCACACACCAAGCTGTCTGCATGGGCTTGTTGAAGCTTCTTTCTAGGCTTGAGGGGAGAGATGGGCAGCCCTTCCCTTCTCATCTGGGTGGGTGGGACTCAGTGGTGGGCACACCTCTCCATCTATTCTTCCAGGTGGGTGAGGAATCAAGTGTTAAGACCATTTGGGCATGACTTTGAAAAATGTTTCTTGATCTGACTTCCTTACTTTGATATACTTTAATGTGTCTTGATGCCTTGGTAAGTTAGTCAGTTCAGTTGTGTCTGACTCTTTGTGACACCATAGACTGCAGCATGCTAGGCTTCCCTGCCCATCATCAACTCCTGAGCTTGCTCAAACTCATGTGCATCGAGTCAGTGATGCCATCCAACCATCTCATCTTCTGTAGTTCCCTTCTCCTCCTGCCTTCAGTCTTTCCCAGCATCAGGGTCCTTTCAAATGAGTCAGTTTTTTGCATCAGGTGGCCAAAGTATTGTAGCTTCAGCTTCAGCATCTGTCCTTCCAATGAATATCCAGGATTGATTTCTTTTAGGATTGACTGGTTCCAAATAGGGACAGGAGTACATCAAGGCTGTATATGGTCATCCTGCTTATTTAACTTATATGCAGTGTACATCATATGAAATACTAGGCTGGATGAAGCACAAGCTGGAATCAAGATTGCTGGGAGAAATATCAATAGCCTCAGATATGCAGATGACACCACCCTTACGGCAGAAACTGAAGAAAAACTAAAGAGCCTCTTGTTGAAAGAGAAAGAGAAGAGTGAAAAAATTGGCTTAAAGTTCAACATTCAGAAAACTAAGATCATGGCATCTGGTCCCATCACTTCATGGGAATAGATGGGGAAATATTGGAAACAGTGACAGACTTTTTTTTGCGGGGGGAGCTCCAAAATCACTGCTGATGGTGCCTGTGGCCATGAAATTAAAAGACTTACTCCTTGGAAGAAAAGTTATGACAAACCTAGACAGCATATTCAAAAGCAGATACATTACTTTGCCAACAAAATCTGTCAGTCAAAGCTATGGTTTTTCCAGTAGTCATGTATGGATGTGAGAGCTGTCCTATAAAGAAAGATGAGTGCTGAAGAATATTAATTAATGCTTTTGAGCTGTGGTGTTGGAGAATACCAGTCCATCCTAAAGGAAATCAGTCTTGAATATTCATTGGAAGGACTGATGCTGAAGCTGAAGCTCCAATACTTTGGCCACCTGATGGGAAGTACTGACTCATTTGAAAAGACCCTGATGCTGGGAACTATTGAGGGTGGGAGCAGAAGGGGATGGCAGAGGATGAGATGATTGGGTGGCATCATCGACTCAATGGACATGAATTTGAGTAAACTCCGGGAGTTGGTGATGGACAGGGAGGCCTGGTGTCCTGCAGTGATGGGACCAGATGCCATGATCTTCATTTTTTGAATGGTGAGTTTTAAATTAGCTTTTTCACTCTCTCCCTTCACTTTCATCAAGAGGCTCTTTAGTTCCTCCCTGCTTTCTGCCATTTGGGTGGTATCATCTGCATATCTGAGGTTACTGATATTTCTCCCAGAAATCTTGATTCCTGCTTGTGCTTCATCCAGCCTTTTTTTCCTGTTTAAAATTGATGAAGGGATTTTGTTCAAATTTTATACATATCTCTTTCATATCAGCAACTGCTTTTGAAGAAAGCATTTTAGGGCCACTTTTATAGAGTTTTTCTTTGGTTTTCCTGGTGGCTCAGACAGTAAAGAATCTGCCTGCAATGTGGGAGACCTGGGTTCAATCCCTGGGTTGGGAAGATCCTCTGGAGAAGGGAATGGAAATCCACTCCAGTATTCTTGCCTGGAGAAGTCTGTGGATAGAGGAGCCTGGCAGGCTACAGTTCATGGGGTTTCAAAGAGTTGGACAAGACCGCGTGACTACACTTTCACATTTTATACAGTTTTTAGGGCCCATCATCACTTCCAAGCTGGGTAAGAGAGACACTGCTTTTATTTTATTTTTTTAAAACTTACACTGAAATTTCAACCTAAGCCACAAGTAAGCATTCTTATTCTTTAGGACATTTTTTGGTCTCCGTATTTGTCTGGTTGCCATTCACATACTCTATGACATTATCGTGTATGGCTTTTTAATGAGAGCTGATAAAACTTGCAGTTGTGAGTTCACATGCCCATGAAACATGAATGATACTGTTACCGCCTATTAAAATTACTGATATTTCATCAGATGACCTTTATAAGAAGGCTAAAATAATATTGGATGTGATAATTTTAGGTCATTATGCCTTCTGCAGACAAAATTCCAAATTAAGTAATTTATTACTTGTTCTGAATAAAGTAGTCAAGAGTGTCTTATGTTAAGAATGACTTTGTATTTTCTGAGTAAGAATGTTTGAGGATACCTCTGCCTCATGTTAGAGGGTTTGTGATGTTTATTCCCTGGCTCCCTGAGCATCCCTGTGTGTGTTCATTTACACATTTAATTATAGCTTCTTTTTGTGGGGGCTTCCTGTGCAGTGTCTTAGGACAAAAAGAACTTCCAAATGCTGCTAAATGGAAAAGAAAGAAGAACTCTCTGAAGTCAACCTGAGTGTGAATGTAATTTCCAGGAACATAAAGTTCAAGTGAGACTCAAGCTGAGACAAAATAATCAAATTTTAGTTTCCAGACCCTCTCACTGATTGATGAAAATAGCACCTTTTGTGTTTGTCCTGTTATTTCCATGGCCTTCTCCCAAGGCTGTGAATCTTTAGCAGTGGCAATTCTACAAATTATCAGCCCTAAAATGAAGCTTTCTGCCTCTGCCACATGAAAGGCAGGATTAAGGACTAGATGGCTATTTCTCTGTGGGATGCCATTATTGTTAAGATTGGATGGGACTTTTCTCTGTAGAGTGCCAAATCATTTTTTCTATTTGGTGCCAAGACCTTGGGCTCTAGTTGGTGAAGTTCACACCAGGTGCTGAGGAATGGTGGATTCTAGCCTGGCCCTACTGTTGAGTGATGGGTTGACATGGTAAATCACTTCGTCTCTATTTGTGATTGTCATTGAGAGGCAGAGATTCTTAAACGTAGTTGCATAAAAATCACTCATTAAAAAGTGCAGGTTCCTGAGTTCCACCATCAGAAATTCTGTTCTGTGGGTTTGGCCTGGGGTCTTTTTTTAATATAACTTTATTTATGTATTTATTTTTGACTGTGGTGGGTCTTTGTTGCTTCAGATGAGCTTTCTCTAGCTGTGGCAAGCAGGGGCTACTCTTCATGGGGTGGGTGGGCTTCTCATTGTGGTGGCTTCTCTTGTTGCAGAGCACAGGCTCTAGAGCATGCGGGCTTTGGTAGTTGTGGCATAGGCTCAGTAGTTGTGGTGCATGGGCTTAGTTGGCACATGGCATGTGGGATCTTCCTGGACCTGGGATCAAACCCGTGTCTCCTGCATTAGCAGGCAGATTCTTTACTACTGAGCCACCATAGGCTCCCAGACCCCTGGCCTGGGATCTTGCAGCCCATATTTTTAATGAATCCCTATGTGATTTTGATGCAGGTGCTTCACACTTTAACATTCATCTGAGGGATGCCCAGCCAACTTCTTAGTGTCTTCTTAGGTGGGCATCATGCAGGTTAACTCCCAAGTTATAGCCCCAGGAGCCAAGCAGTAAGGGTAGATGTTAGGGGAGTGAAAGGAAAGACTGGTTACTTAAGTGTCTGGGTCATTAGAAGATGTGTTTTTTTCCTCCTGCAGGGGTAGTAGCATTAAGTTAAAGAAAGTGAAGTTGGTCAGTCATGTCCGACTCTTTGCGACCCCATGGACTCTCCTACCAGGCTCCTTCATCAATGGGATTTTCCAGGCAAGCATACTGGAGTGGGTTGCCATTTCCTTCTCCCAGAGATCTTCCCGACCCAGGGATTGAACCCAGGTCTCCCACATTGTAGGCAGATGCTTTACCATCTGAGCCACCTGGGAAATCACTTTTAGTCAACTCATTCTTGCAAAGAGTGATTAGGATGGGAAGGAAGTAGGAGTTTAAGTTTGGAGTTATTGGCACCAGTTCTACCCCTTTTTTAATAGCTAGTGTTACTTAATATCTGAAGGTAATATGGAAAGATAGATACTCAGGGTTTCAGTAAGTAGGACCCCTTTTCAAATCTGACTTAGATAATGAAACTTACCTTAAAATTTTATGAGTGAGATTAATTTCCTAATTCTGCCTCTGCTAACCATCTCCACCATCTCAGCCCATATCCTATAAGTTATAACTAAATTATTTATTCAAAAGACAGGAGGTTGGTTGCCTTTTGAGGTATATCCTTTATAAAAGTAGTGGTGGGGTAAGGTGAGTACTTCATCTTATTTTCAGGTGTTCCTTCTCTGTCTCGCAACCTCATATCTCCATATGGAATTTCAGCTGGAATAGTTAGCAGTTAGAAACATGATAGAACGGTCTGAAGTTACCTAAATTGGAAAACTAAATCATCCTTCCATTTGTACTATGCATAATTTATTTTTTACTCACAAAATTTTGAGATTGAAATAAAATTTTAGACAATAACGCATCATCTTATGAGTACATGTCATATGCCATCCCTAGTATTTTGGGCTTCTTTTGCCTTCATTCCTTTCATTCATGCTGGGCTCCACCTTCTTCTGGGGCTTCTTAATACTTCAGTAATTAAAGCCTTGAAGTTCCACCCATCTGTCACTAGTCTGGATTTCCCAGGCCAACAGTATCCCTAAGATGCTTTAAGCCTAAATGTGCCCTCTAAATATCCAATATGTATGCAGCAACGATCCCAGACTGGGAAATTAAGTCTTTATAAAAAAAGCCACAAGCAGTGTAATTAGGGAAACACACATAATATAGTCAAGGGTCATGTTAAATTTGGCACAAAGGAGAATAGAGGGGGCAAGTAGGTGATCAGAAGGACCAATTAAGTGCTATTTGAGTTTGGGGAGAATTATGACTGATTTAGCATGCAAATCTCTTGATAGAATATGAACAACAAGGGAGTATGTGGGCATCTCTAAAGCACACTTCAATTTGGTCTCCTTATTAGGACTTCTTCTTGTTAATATCAGGCATCTTTAATTTTTATTATGGGATCTTTGTGTACTCTCTCAAGTTCAGAATGCAAAAGCTAATTTAAATCTCTGCTGCCTTCTTTTATTTTTATTTATTTATTTATTTATTTGCTGCCCTCTTTTAATCTTACATGAGTCTTGTATAGGGAGTTTGGCAGGTGGGTTGAACTGAACTCACATCCTGTTGACTTCATGTTAATGTCTCATATTGAATTTAGCATCTCTCAAACTCCCAAGCCTTTATTTCGCTGCTGTTATGCTTCTTTTTCATTATCCTGTCTTTATTGTTTAGGAGCCCAGGTTAGTTTCATCATCATTTAAATTCATCTAAATATAACTAAGGTGTTTTAATTCTTTGTATCAACCTGTTAATTTTGTGGGGAAGGGGAGTGGATCTTGATGATGCCAAGTAACATTTTTGCTTTCAGTGATAACCAGCTGTGTATCTTTGGTTGTTGTTGTTGAGTTGCTAAGTTGTGTTCGACTCTTCATGAGCCCATGGACTGTAGCCTGCCAGGCCCCTCTGTCCTTGGGATTTCCCAGGAAAGAATGCTGGAATGGGTTGCCATTTCCTTCTCCAGGAGATCTTCCTGACCCAGGGATCAATCCTGCATCTCCTGCACTGCAGGTGGATTCTTTACCACTGAGCCACCCGGGAAGTGTATCTTTGGTTTCTCCTAAATTATCAAAATTTTAAAAAGTGTTGAATGATCTAGGGAGGGAAAGTTGGAAGTGTTGTCATTAGAGATCTGGTATATAAAATTTAAAAAGCGTTGAATGGTTAGGGAGAGAAGGTTGGAAGTCTTGTCATTAGAGATCTGGTAAAATCTAGTCTACTTTTAATTTACTAGTAAAAACCCTTTTGAAATAATTATTAAACCAAGTATGAATGGATTGAATAGAACTATTACCCAGTCCATAAGTATCTTACTTACCAAAGTATTTTGAGACATTTTATCAGATGCTTTGTTGAAAACTCAATATGTCTATTGTATCTCCTGGGCTTGCTGATAGAAAAGAAAGAGAAGCTGGCATGATTTATTCTTTTTTAAATTGAAGTAATAGTGATTTACAATTCTGTGTTAATTTCTGCTTTATAGCAGTGACTCAGTTTTATATATTCTTTTTTTGGTATTTTTTTTTCCATCATGGTAGTTTATCACAGGATATTGAGTATAGTTCCCTGTGATACACAGTAGGACCTTGTTGTTTGTCCATTCCATATATAATAGCTTACATCTGCTAACCCCAACCTCCCACTCTATCACTGCCCCAACCCACCCAGCCTGTTCTCTGGGGCATGATTTATACTTAGTGCATCCATGCTGGCCCCTAGTGATTACTTCTGGTCATCCTGTCACTAATTCATACTAGTGTCAGGTTGACCAGTATGAATTTTGCTGCATTTTTTTTCTCCTCTTTTTCCTGTCTCTAGTCTTCTGGTTCCTTTTCCATTCTTCATAATTCCTTAAAGGTCTCCAGAGTTAGTCTGTAGTTGTGCTTCTCAAACTTCAGTGTGTAAGTGAATCTGCCAGAGATCTTTTTACAATAGAGGTTCTGATTCTGGAGGTCTGGGGTGGAGACGGAGATTCTGCATTTCTAACAAGCTTCTAGATGCTGTTGATGCTATTGGTCCTCAGACTACACTCTATGTAGCTTGAAACCAGAAGACTTGGCATTCTGGATGAGAAATCTAGATTTGAATGTTCTGTTAGAACAGGAAGGAGGTCTCTGGTGAGTAAAGCTTTCAAGTTCATATTTCAGTACTTACAAGCTCATTAGTATCCATATCCTCCAACAGTCATCTGTCTCATTCCTTTAATGTCTCTTACTCCAACTGGCTCTTTTGCCAGCCCTTTTGCACTTCTCCCCCTTTAGTGTCTTTCCTCTTCTGTTCACAGTTAGGCTCCTTGGGAGAACATGTTTTACACTTCCATTTTCACCTGTCCTGAGTATCCTTCAGTTAACGACTCTGATCCTGTCAGTCTCCTATCTGAAACCTTTCCCTGGCCTCCTACACCCTCTGTTTCCTTATAGTGATATTCAGCAACCTGGCTCCTGTTTCCCTCTCCAGCTCACCTCTTCCATCCAGGAATTACAAGCCACACATGGTTCCCAGGGCACATTATCCTCTTCCCAGTCTCCTTGCCTTATCTTCTATTGTTCTTTTATCCATAAAAGCTGTTCCTTGGCTAACTGCTCTCATTCTTCAGATATTCCTTTCACTCTCTGTCTCCTCTTAGAAACATAACCTCACATCTCTGCTTACAGTTATTGTTTACATAATTCAAGAATGATTGAAAAGAGAGGTACTTGTACATTTCCATTCTGACCTGCACCTGTAACTGTGGAACTGGTGTAAGGAGGTATTATCTTGCCATGACGGTGATCATTCTTACTGAAAGATTTTAAGGATAGCAAGTCACTTGGTAAAATCACCATAATCTTTTTTAAAAAGGAAGACCTAACTATAAATGAAGAGGAAAAAGAATATTTTAAATTAGGTTTCATTGTGTGAATTAGTCTACCTGACCTATGTAATATTTATTGACATTAAAACATCAAATAGTTCACATGTTTTATATTTGCTTCACACATGTTTACAGAATACCTATTGTGTACAAAGCATTAAGATTTATCTATGAAACACACACATTAAGACCATTGACGTTAAGACCATTAAGACCATGTTGACATTATAACTTCGTAGGAATGAAGCAATATAATAAAAAATATCTTATCAGATTAAAATATTGTCACTAATGTGGTCCACAGAGACAGTGATGAATGGTAAGGTTTTCAAATGATAATTCAGAACTTTGATGACAACATCTTACATTGGCCACCCTTGGGAGCAGAGTGACAGAGTCTCTTGCTGGCTTAGAGTGGCCTCATGCAAATCACAGAATGAATTGGAGTTTCTTGGCAATAACAGGGAATAGAGATGGAAAGCTGCCTGAAAAGATGCAGACACTGAAGATGGATTATTAGCTGATTATTCAAGCTCTAGATGCTCTGAACTTGAAATAAATTAAATTAAGTCCAAAACAAATGAGGCTATGGCCAGATAAAAATTTTTAATAAAATTTTAAAATGTTTTCCATAACTAGGTCATGGTCTCGCAGGCAACAAATGCAATTTGCTATCAGATGCATTATTGCCATGGCACTTGCAGATATAAGAAGGGATGGGGAAAGGTGGAAGTTGAAGGGCTAATAGACTTAAAACCTTATTTGCAAAATGGTCTTAATGTGTGTGTTTCAGAGATAAATATTAATCCTTTGTACACAATAGGTATTCTGTAAATGTGTGTGGAGCGAATATAAAATATGTGAACTATTTGAAATTAAATGAAGGGTTTTTATTAAGGAACTGTTCGTGGTAGTGTATTGGGCTTCTCTCGTGGCTCAGATGGTAAAGAATCTGTCTGCAATGCAGGAGACTAAGGTTCGATTCCTGGGTTGGGAAGATCCCCTGGAGAAGGAAATGGCAACTGACTCCAGTACTCTTGCCTGGAGGATTCCATGGGCAGAGGAGCCTGACGGGTTGCATGCAGTTGATGGGGTCGCAGAGTCAGACACAGCTGAGCGGCTAACACACTAACACACTTGTTGGTGTGGTTTTCTGCCTGCTGGATCATGTTCTGTCCTAGAGTCCTAAAGAATCCTAGAGGAAGACGTGCAAGAGAGAATAGGGATGGTCAGCTTCATTAAGGACAGAGCATCTGCTGGTATAATTTCCTTTTCACCAGGGATATGGAACTGTTGATGAATTACTTTCCAGCTGAAATGCCTGGAGTGGGAACTCTGGTCTACATTCTTTGCACTGGTTTCCTAGCCAGTCTATCTCCGGGCAAATGATTCACTTGGTTTATGTTGCCTTTTGGTATAACATTTATTCACACTGAACTCTGCCTCTGGTACGTTGCACCAGAAAACTAAGGAAAAAAACAACCAGAACTAGAAGCAATATTTTGAATTATGAAAGTTCAGTCATAATCGTCTATTTTGTGAAAAAGTAGGTCATGCCAAACTTACTCCTTTTTTGAGGATAATATTCTTCGAATAAAAATAGGACTTGTGGCTAAGGTGGTAAAGAATCTGCCTGCAATGCAGGAGACCTGGGTTCGATCCTGAGTCAGGAAGATGCCCTGGAGAAGGAAATGGCTACCCACTCCAGTATTCTTGCCTGGAGAATTCCATGGACAGAGGAACCCGGCAGGGTACAGTCCATGGGTCTGCAAAGAGTCAGACATGACTGAGTGACTAACACTTTAGATAGGATCAGTGTTGGGTAATGGGCCAAAAGGCTCTAGAAATAGATAGTTCTGGGTGTTCTGGTTCTGGCATTTGTTAGCATTTTGTCCTTGTGCTAACTGTTATTATTTTTAAGGTAATGTTTGTCTCATTGTAAAATAGTAGAGAATTTAGAAAACACAGAAAGTAGTGAAGAAGAAAAGGGTAAATTTTCATGAGTGTTTTCTTATATCATTAAACATTTGTTAAAAGCAGCATTTCATACATTTGTGTGGTATTCAAGTATTTAATCATTTAACCATTCTTATATTTTTGAACATGGAAGATGTTTCTTTTTTTAAGCCATAAAGAGTAGTGCTGTGATGAGTATCTTTTAATTAAAAAAAGGTATTTGTCCAAGTTTTTTCTCAATGGGGTGATTTCCTAGAAAGGGTGTTATGGAGTTTTATTTGTACATTTTTAATATTTGCTTTTGAAGTTCTTGATAACTGAAAGCAGAGTAAAGGATAAACAATTATGCTGAGCACCAGTTTTCTTATTTATCTGTATCAAAATGCTGAGAGGCTATATGCTAATATCTGCAGAGCACTAGCAAGATGACTGGCAAATACACAAATATGGTCAGTGTTTCTAGTCTTTGCTTTAATATTGCTATTGTCCATACTGTCAGTTTCTGTAATATAACAGCCAGATATTCTACCAGTAAAAACAAGCTTATTTAAGAACAGCCAGAGGAATTGCAATTTAGGGTGTGTGAACTATGGAAAACTATAGGCAAATCCAGAGACAAGGCAGGGGAACTTGCTACTATAGGGAAGAGGAGGGAACAGGGCAGGGGCTGTAATAGCCAAAGGATCCACTGGAGGAAGCTGTGAGTCCAAACTATGGAGGGTCTCCCATAGAAGAACCAACCAGTTCATTGGTTGGATTGCTACCATCTCCAATCAGAGTGTATGTGTGTGTGGGAGGTGGGAGGGAGGATTTTCTTCTTCCTGATGGATAGTAAAGTTATTGTTGTTTAGACTCTTGAGTTGGATTCTTTTCAACCCCATATACTGAAGCCCGCTTGGCTTCTCTGCCCATGGGATTTCCCAGGCAGGAATACTGGAGTGGGTTGCCAATTTCTTTCTCCAGGGGATCTTCCTGACCCAGGGATTGAACCGGTGTCTCCTGCATTGGCAGGAGGTTTTTTTTTTTTTATCGCGGAGCCACCTGGGAAGGGAAGTAGGGTAGGAGGGGAGCCTGGATAGTAAGGTAGGCATCGCCTTTCTGTTAACAGATATAAGTGTTCATCTCCTTTTCCGAGCAATTGACTATCTCCGTGAGGCATGAGAGCTCCCCCTACAGGCCTATCCTCAATCCAGTTTTAGTTGAGATTTCTTTAATTCCACCATGCCAAATCAGTAAGTGCTCAACCACCACAGTTATCTGTTGTTTAAAAAAGAAAATAAACTCCAGTTGAATTGTATGTCTTTGTTGTGATAGAGAATTTGTCTGTGTGGAAATCTATCCCCGTGCTCTTTTTTGGAAACTGCCTTTAAAAATGTGTGTGAAGGTGGAAGGTTGAGGGGAAAAACAGTATTAAGTATATTTAAAGTATTTCTTTTGAGTTAAAAAACAAACAGAAAATTGTTGCAGTCCATTGAAAGATTGGCACAACTGGCTTCTATATCTATCTTGGTTGTAATATAATGAATGTCCAAGCTTGTAGTTCACAACCGTGTGAATTTAATGTGCATTTCAGTTATGTGTGTTGGCTAGTGGGAAAAGCAAGAGAAAGGAATCAATGTTCTTGAAACCCCAAGTTGCCAGTGTAAGTTAATATAATTTGAGAGCCGTGAGTCACTACAAAAGATGTCATTAAATGGTAATTATAATAAATGATGGTCAACACCGAAATCAGATTGATTATATTCTTTCAGCCAAAGATGGAGAAGCTCTATACAGTCAGCAAAAACAAGACCGGGACCTGACTGTGGCTTGGATCATGAACTCCTTATTGCCAAATTTAGACTGAAACTGAAGAAAGTGGAGAAAACCACTAGACCATTGAGGTACGACCTAAATCAAATCCCTCATGATTATACAGTGGAAGTGAGAAATAGATTTAAGGGACTAGATCTGATAGACAGAGTGCCTGATGAACTATGGATGGAGGTTCATGACATTGTACAGGAGACAGGAATCAAGACCATCCCTAAGAAAAAGAAATGCAAAAAGAGCAAAATGGCTGTCTGAGGAGGCCTTACAAATAGCTGTGAAAAGAAGCGTAGTGCAAAGCAAAGGAGAAAAGGAAAGATATACCCATCTGAATGCAGAGTTCCAAAGAATAGCAAGGAGAGATAAGAAAGTCTTCCTCAATGATCAATGCAAATAAATAGAGGAAAACAATAGAATGGGAAACACTAGAGATCTCTTCAAGAAAATTAGAGATACCAAGAGAACATTTCATGCAAAGATGGGCTCAATAAAGGACAGAAATGATATGGACCTAACAGAAGCAGAAGATATTAAGAAGAGGTGGCAAAAGTACACAGAAGAACTATACAAAAAAGATCTTCGTGACCCAGATAATCACGATGGTGTGATCACTCACCTAGAGCCAGATATCCTGGAATGTGAAGTCAAGTGGGCCTTAGGAAGCATCACTACTTACAAAGTTAGTGGAGGTGATGGAATTCCAGTTGAGCTATTTCAAATCCTAAAAGATGAAACTGTGAAGTGCTGCACTCAATATGACAGCAAATTTGGAAAACTCAGCAGTGGCCACAAGACTGGGAAAGGTCAGTTTTCATTCCAGTCCCAAAGAAAGGCAATGCTAAAGAATGCTCAAACTACCGCACAATTGCACTCATCTCACACGCTAGTAAAGTAATGCTCAAAATTCTCCAAGCCAGGCTTCAGCAATACGTGAACCGTGAACTTCCTGATGTTCAAGCTGGGTTTAGAAAAGGCAGAGGATCCAGAGATCAAATTGCCAACATCCTCTGGATCATGGAAAAAGCAAGAGTTCCAGAAAAACATCTATTTCTGCTTTATTGACTATGTCAAAACCTTTGACTGTGTGGATCACAATAAACTGTGGAAAATTCTGAAAGAGATTGGAATACCAGACCACCTGACCTGCCTCTTGAGAAACCTGTATGCAGGTCAGGAAGCAACAGTTAGAACTGGACATGGAACCTGGACATGGAACAACAGACTGATTCCAAATAGGAAAAGGAGTATGTCAAGGCTGTATATTGTCACCCTGCTTATTTAACTTATAGGCAGAGTACATGATGAGAAACACTGGGCTGGAGGAAGCACAAGCTGGAATCAAGATTGCTGGGAGAAATATCAATAACCTCAGATATGCAGATGACACCACCCTTATGGCAGAAAGTGAAGAGGAACTAAAAAGCCTCTTGATGAAAGTGAAAGAGGAGAGTGACAAAGTTGGCTTAAAGCTCAACATTCAGAAAACTAAGACCATGGCATCCGGTCCCATCACTTCATGGCAAATAGATGGGGAAACAGTGGAAACGGTGATTGACTTTATTTTTCTGGGCTCCAAAATCACTGCAGATGGTGATTGCAGCCATGAAATTAAAAGAGGCTTACTCCTTGGAAGGAAAGTTATGACCAACTTAGTATATTAAAAAGCAGAGACATTACTTTGCCAACAAATATCCATCTAGTCAAGGCAATGGTTTTTCCAGTGGTCATGTATGGATGTGAGAGTTGGACTATAAGGAAAGCTGAGCACTGAAGAATTGATACTTGTGAACTGTGGTGTTGGAGAAGACCCTTGAGAGTCCCTTGGACTGCAGAGAAATCCAACCAGTCCATCCTGAAGGAGATCAGTCCTGGGTGTTCATTGGAAGGACTGATGTTGAAGCTGAAACTCCAATACTTTGGCCACCTAATGCGAAGAGCTGACTCATTGGAAAAGACCCTGATGGTGGGAAAGATTGAGGGCAGAAGGAGAAGGGGATGACAGAGGATGAGATGGTTTGATGGCATCACTGATTCAATGGACATGGGTTTGAGTGGACTCCAGAAATTGTTTATGGACAGGGAGGCCTGGCGTGCTGCAGTTCATGGGGTCGCAAAGAGTCGGACATTACTGAGCAACTGACTGAACTGAAAATAAATGAATCAGGAAATAATGAATCCTCATATCTGATTTCCAAAATTCTAGTTGTTTGAGAATGGGTCCATCTTGATTGCTTAAATTATTCAGGTAGACTATTGTTTTCTCTTTGATTTAAAATTTCTGTTTAGAGCATCAGTATTGTATTTTAGTCTCATTCTGGGGTTCTAGTCTACTTAGGCTCAATAATGGCATAGGCAGATTCTCCTGGCATATCATTTACTCTTTAAGGAGATTTTGTTATTTATTGTCAATACTGTTCTGGATCTGAGAGATGATTTCACATTGGGGTGTAATATCTGAACAGGCAAATAGGACCAGCTTTATAGTTTGTTTTGTCTTTATTATCATCATTGTTACATAGCTGGAAAAGATTTAAGAGGCTTCCTAATCTAGTCTTCTACCTTTTCAAAAAGGAGAAGGCCTCTGGCAACACTGACTGCTTCCTTCTCCTTGGCTTTTGTCTTTTTCCACTAAACTCCACAGAAGACATATACCATGGTGCTACATTTAGTCTGTGGCCCCTAAGCAGATCTAGTGAAGTCCAGCTCATCCATAGTCAGGTGGACCTCAGCTTCAGTTTTCTCACCAAGTCCAGAGTCATTAAGTGGGTGATGAGCAGATTTGTGTTTCTGCTTTTTCGTGAGCCAAAGGGTAAAAGTCAAAAAGGTTTCTTTAGTTTGGGTAATACTGGACACTTGTATGGTGCTTGCAGCTAAAATAATGAGTAACATTTGCTAAGCAAATTGACTATTGCTTGTCACATAGTAAATGCTGTAAACATGTTTGAAAATACAATAGAAAGTGTAATTTATAGTTAAAATCATTGTCTATGATTCCATACTGCCCAGCTCAGAAGAGCTTTACATTTGGCGGCTCCCTAGGCTCTTAGTGGCCTGGGTCTGAGGCTCATCTCCTAAGGCTCTCCTTCATCCTTGTTATCAGGTTTTTGTCTTTGCTCAGTTACCTCTTATTAACTGTAACCTTCTGCGGATGGGAAACATCCTACAGTGAAGCCTATTCAGATTTCATTGCAGTTTCTTGTATAGAGTTGTGCAGGGAACCCGAATCATGGACTGAGGTGAATTGATTCTTTTAAAAAGTAAATAAGAGATTCTTTTACATAATACTGCTTTGTTTTCTAGATTGGAGCTGCCAAAAACTGAACTTCATTTTTTCCAGCCTTTGTATTCACCGAAAAGAGATGCTGTAGGTCTTAAGGGCAGTGGTATGTTGGTAAATGTTAAACAACTAGCTCTCTCTTGGAAAAAAGCCTTGATTTGATGTGTTTGCCAATTTTGAAGGTGTAGATAGTCCTACCATGAATTTCAAGCTACCAATGTGACCTCACTGAAGTGGAGCTGGGAAGAGATATGTACGTTCAGCTCTCTTGAGCTGGGAGCAGATTCCTGCTTGCTGCTGTAAATGCAGGACTGAGGGGATGTGCCTTAGGTCCAGCCATGGAAGGTCTGTGGCGATGCTGAGTGTGGCTCTTCCTAGTGTTATTTGTCCACCTGCTGTATGTCGTGCACTGCTCTAGGTACTGGGGGTATAGGAATGAACAAACTGAAGTCACTGCCTTTGTGGCATTTATATCCCAGCAAGAGGTTTCAGAAATTTCCAATTTCAAGCTTTTGAGATGCTAGCATTCTCATAGTTGGGGACAGTTTGAGTCAACGTCCCATAACACTTTATTCAGTGAGGAAAATAGAATGGGCTCGTTTAATTTTTCCTGGGCTTAAAGCAGGGACTGTGAGGGAGAAGGCAGCATTGCTCTGTGAGCTGCCCCTGCCTTGAAGTGGCAGAGACCCCAAGCCTTGCAACACCGGGAGCATGAGCAGTTGCCACAAGGGGTGGGAATTACAATGGCAGAGAAGATAAGGGTCTTGCTTGGAGTTTTAGTTCCCTAACTGATCCAGCCCACTCCAGTGTTCTTGCCTTGAGAATCCCAGGGACGGGGGAGCCTGGTGGCCTGCCGTCTATGGGGTCGCACAGACACGACTGAATGACTTAGCAACAGCAGCAGCAGAACTAATCCAGAGGAGGTGACTTAATTGCAAGCCATTAGTCTTCCTCATTAAAAGTTTATGAGCTGGAAGCTTATAGAGTGGACAAGATTCTGGCAACTGAAATCTTATCAAAGAATTACGAAGGTCTACATCTTCAAGAAGGGTAAGAAAGGCATTGGAGAAGCTACTGGCAGAACTCAGGGAGAAGGATAACAATACATGCTCCTTTGGAAGAGAAGTTAGGATTCTTGGTGAAGAACCTCAAATCAAGTGAAATTTTTGTCTAGGAAGGTAGGTCGTTAGGAAACTCACAAGCTTTAGATAAGCAAAAGCAGAACCAGTTAATTTCCAGCAACAAACTTTGTTGGAAATTAACTGTGATGCTTTGTAAGTCCTGCATGGGTTGCAGGGCTCTCCAGGACCTCTGCCCATGCTGCTTTTCACTGTCAAATGAATGATTCATTCATACACAGTGTCTAATGATACTGCTGCCTTAGTGTCATCATTCCAGCAAATGTAGATTATAGACCATTCATGTCTGTTTATCTGGAATATGCATTGCTCATTCATGCCCAGGCCATCTCCATCTTATTTAGAAGCAAGTTTCTTCATGCTGGCTTGGAATTTAATGCTTGACTCTGAGATTTTTAGCCAAACAAAGGAAACCCAGGCCCTTTTCTAGTACAAGGGCCCCTTTCAACTATTTTGGAATGACCAATGTGTCTTCCTGGATGACTCAGCAGTAAAAGAATCTGCCTGTAAAGCAAGAGACTCAGGAGATGAGGATTCGATCCCTGGGTCAGGTATATCCCCTGGAGGAGGAAATGGCAACCCACTCCAGTATTCTTACCTGGGAGATCCCATGGACAGTGGAGCCTGGTGGGATACAGTGCATGAGGTCGCAAAGGTTGACTTGACTGAGTACCCATGTAGAGTGTGTGTCTTCAGCTATGGGTTTTGGATTACCTATATCACAGTTGCCTTCTGGTACATCTCTAAAATATCCATTCATGTGGTGATGTGCCTCAAACCTACTGAACCACATCTCTAGAGTGGGGTTTAGAAATTTGCATTTTTAATAAGTTTCTCAGGTGATTCATGGGTACACTAAAATTTGACAACCACTGGTTTAGACTCAGAGACTGTTAGGAAATAGCCTCAGAGTTTCCCTGGGGGTCCAACCTGAATCCCATTGGAACAAAAGCTGCCTACCTGTCCTTGCAGGTAAGCCTGGGAAAGTGTTGGAGCCTTATTTTTCTGTTTAAATTAGGATACCCTCACCATTTGTTAGGCCAGTAGGGACAAGTCCCTTTCCCAAAGATCACTATTATGTAACACACTGATATTAACAGGCCCAGGTCAATTAACCATTACAGCTGAAGGTGAACATAATCAATTATTTTGTTTTTAGCTGCTAAACTTAATTCTGCTATTATCATATTATGCACATGTGCATGATGGTTGACAAAAAGGAAATCAGTGTGAGTAAATACATTTTGTGTCCTTTACCTGTTCTCTGACATTCTAGTATTCGTGTACCAAGTGTTGCTTCTTTCAAATCAGTAACATTTTAAAAATCATTCTGTCCCACACTTTGATGCCTCTGACCCTTTGGCCTGCTGCTGAGGTGAAACAGCACAGATATCTTTAGTTGTGTCCAACGCCATCATTTAATAGATGTGAAAATCAAGGTTGGGGGAGAGGAGGCGACTTATCTGGGTATGCAGGGTTGCAGTAGGCCCCAGGTCTCGCCTCTTCTAGGTGAGTGTTCTTTCCTTCCCTGGGCTGCTTCCCAGCAAGAGGGAAGTGTTCCCGACAAGTTCTCTGCTGAGTGTCACAGTTCTTGGCAAACAAATCCAAGATTCCTATTTCTAAAGACATATTATTTAGCATTCCCCTGTGAAAGCAGGGATATTATGTTGAATTATAGATTTAGTCTAATATTTGGACAAATTGTGTCTTTCTCTCCATGTCTTGTTCTGCATCACTGAGCACTGGCTTTCTGGAAGGGAGGAACAGTGCTTGGCTGATAATATGGGCCAGGGGACTGTCTTCAGTGCCTAGAGGGCAAGTATGTTGTGATTACCAATTCTGCTGATAGTTGTGCCATAGTTAATGAATTGGAAGCCTTGTCTCTAATTTACTTTGGAGACTGATATGTGATTAGTAAAATGGGCAGGAGAGGCTGCTTGGAGCAAGAAGGTGGGGGAAGCTTTCTTTTGTTTTGTATTTCACATTCCTCCTTCTTTACCTGACTTACTTTGGAGACCATTCTTGCTTTACAGGGGGGCACAGATACATCTGAAGGTGGAATCAGCAAGAATAAACATTCAACAAGCAAAGCAAAGCTAGAGAGTTTGGCTTAGTTCCCTCAGGTACTGCTGATGAGCCAGTGAATCTTGGTTACTAACATGATGTTTTCTAGAGTCTGGTCAATCTTTTTCGGGGAGCAAGGTAACATAAATCAGTCATGCATGGTAAGTTTGATAGAAAATGATCAAGAACTGTTTCTTAGGGGGAAAAAAACCTCTGTAATTAGTAAAGATCTGAGTCAATGACTTTTGACCTGTTAAACTTGCAGAAGTTGGACTGTGAAGAAGGCTGAGCGCCGAAGAATTGATGCTTTTGAACTGTGGTGTTGGAGAAGACTCTTGAGAGTCCCTTGGACTGCAAAGAGATCCAACCAGTCCATTCTGAAGGAGATCAACCCTGGGATTTCTTTGGAAGGAATGATGCTAAAGCTGAAGCTCCAGTACTTTGGCCACCTCACGCAAAGAATTGACTCATTGGAAAAGACCCTGATGCTGGGAAGGATTGGGGACAGGAGGAGAAGGGAACGACTGAGGATGAGATGGCTGGATGGCATCACGGACTTGATGGACGTGAGTCTGAGTGAACTCCGGGAGTTGGTGATGGACAGGGAGGCCTGGCGTGCTGCGATACATGGGGTTGCAAAGAGTCGGACACGACTGAGCGACTGAACTGAACCGAACTGAAACTTGCAGAACCCAATGTTCTTTATTATGTGGCTGTCACAGCTTGTTCCCCATTCAGTGTCTATCCTCTTATTATTTATTCCTTTCTTAAAGATTCTGATTTTGTTTTGGGTAACAGAGTGCCTAGATAGAAGTACCTTCCAGATTCCTTTGCAGAAAGAGATGCGTCTGGCCAGTTAGTAAAGTGGAAGTTTACTGGATGGAGCTCTGGAAACATCTTTTTTTTTTTTTTTTTTTAATGGTGATAAGGGACAGGTTAAGCTGGGACATGCCTTTGTCTTTAGCCGAGGCCTTTTCTGCTTTCTACCTAGCATATAAGTCCCCTTGACCATTAAAAAATGATCAGAAGACCTGAAGAGACATTTTCCAAAGAGGACATTCAGATGATCAACAGGTACATAACAAAAGAGAAACAGGCTCACAGATTTAAAGAACAAACTAGAGGTTGCCAGTAGGGAGAGCAAAGGTAGGAGGGGCAAGGCAGAGTAGGGGATTAAAAAGTACAAACTGTTCTGTAGAAAATAGATATGCTATGGGGGTATATTGTACAACACAGGGAATATAAACAATATTTTATAATAACTATAACAGTATAATCTTTAAAAATTGTGAATCACTATTTTATACACCTGTAACATATAATATTGTACATCAACTATATTTCAATTAAAAAAAGAAATCCCTTTCAAATAAAAAAAAGAAAAAAGAACAATTTAAAAAATCCCATGTTTATCAGCAGATTGGTAATAAATGTCTATTAAGTTGGCAGAAAAGCTTGAAAAATTAATAGTAAATGCGTCCCTTATACAAGTGAAAGCTATTATTTGCAATTTAATACCTAATGTTTAGCAAGATGATCAATTTCATACCCAGTGATTTTTTTCTTTCTCCTTATTTTACTAAAATAGAAAATACTTCATAATTTTTGTCAGGAGTGGCAGCAAGCATATGATAACTCTGTCAGTTTAAGAAATTGGATGATTCAAATTGAACTTGTGTCCAGAAATGATAGTGTGATTTTTCACATGAAGAGTAGTCAGTGTTTCATCAGATGATAAATCTGTAAGTCTGCAAGAACATCTCCCTCAAACTTGCCCTTCAGTCTTCTCAAAAACCTCTATAGTTTATTATCAATATTCAAAATAAACATGTATTCCTGAATGAGAGGATCAGGAAAATCAAATGACCAACTAACTGTACTGCTGACATTTGCCACCTGAATCCACAGAGCTGCTTCTTCCTGATGCTATCTGTGTAGAATAGGAATGCTTTAGCCTCATCCCTTTGTTCAAAAGGTGGCATCAGTGCCCTTGACAGAGCACTTCTGGCAGGAACAACCAATCTAGGACTCTCTGTCCATTTTGTTGCAGAGCATGCTGAGAAGACAAATGCACAGTGGCTGTCATTTGATTATACTCATGTTTTAAACTATTCCTACCCCCTCAGGTTAAGATCAGGAGGCATATTGTTGTGTGTTATCCATTGTAGTGAATAAAGCAGTGGGTGTTTTGCATAAAGATAAAGCTTATTTTATTTGTGTAGCACTCTCCTTTCTCCCTGGAAACATAGCTGGGTTGTTCCATCATTGTTGATCTGAAGGGAACTTTTCCAATGAAAAATGTCTTTTATTGATGAGTTTTTTTGGTGAGAGACAGAAGCAAGAGGTTTAAAGTGCTTCTCCCTCAAATATGTACTGTTGTTGTTCAGTCACCCAGTTGTGTCAGACTGTTTGTGACCCCATGGACTGCAGCACAGCAGGCCTCCCTGTCCCTCACCATCTCCCAAAGTTTGCCCAAGTTCATGTCCATTGCATCGGTGATGCCATCCAGCCATCTCATCTTCTGACGCCCTCTTCTCCTTCTTCCCTCAATCTTTCCCAGCATCAGTATGGTACTGGCACAAAGACAGAAATATAGATCAACAGAACAAAATAGAAAGCCCAGAGATAAATCCACGCACCTATGAACACCTTTTCTTTGACAAAGGAGGCAAAAATATACAATGGAGAAAAAACAATGTTTTTAACAAGTGGTGCTGGGAAAACTGGTCAACCACCTGTCAAAGAATGAAACTAGAACACTTTCTAACACCATACACAAAAATAAACTCAAAATATATTAAAGATCTAAATGTAGACCAGAAACTATTAAACTCTTAGAGGAAAACATAGGCAGGACACTCTGACATAAATCACAGCAAGATCCTCTATGACCCACTCCCAGAGTAATGGAAATAAAAACAAAAATAAACAAATGGGACCTAATTAAGCTTAAAAGCTTTTGCATAACAAAGGACGCTATAAGCAAGGTTAAAAGGTAGCCTTCAGAATGGGAGAAAATAATAGCAAATGAAACAACAGACAAAGAATTAATCTCCAAAATATACAAGCAGCTCATGCAATTCAATACCAGAAAAATAACCAACACAATCAAAAAGTGGGCCAAAGAACTAAACAGACATTTCTCCAAAGAAGACATACAGGTGGCTAATAAACACATGAAAAGATTCTCAACATCACTCATTATCAGAGGAATGCAATCCCATCTCACACTGGTCAGAATGGCTGCCATCAAAAAGTCTATAAAAAACAAATGCTGGAGAGGATGTGGAGAAAAGGGAACTCTGTTACACTGTTGATGGGAATGAAAACTAGTACAGCCACTATGGAGAACAGTGTGAAGATTCCTTAAAAAAACTGGAAATAGAACTGCCATATGACCCAGCAATCCCATGTGTCTCTTTCAATTCCTCAGTGTGTATGCCTAGCAGTGGGATTGCTGGGTCATATGGCAGTTCTAAGTCCAGTTTTTTAAGGAATCTCCACACTGTTCTCCATATCAAGATTGCTGGGAGAAATATCAATAACCTCAGATATGCAGATGACACCACCCTTATGGCAGAAGTGAAGAACTAAAGAGCCTCTTGATGAAAGTGAAATGAGAGTGAAAAAGTTGGCTTAAAACTCAACATTCAGAAAACTAAGATCATGGCTAATAGATGGGGAAACAGTGGAAACAGTGACAAACTTTATTTTTTGGGATTCCAAAATCCCTGCAGATGGTGACTGCAGCCATGAAATTAAAAGATGCTTGCTCCTTGGAAGAAAGGTTATGACCAACCTAAACAGCATATGAAGAAGCAGAGACATTACTTTGTAACAAAGGTCTGTTTAGTCAAACCTATGGGTTTTCCAGTAGTCATGTATGGATGTGAGAGTTGGACTGTAAAGAAAGCTGAGCACCAAAGAATTGATGCTTTTGAACTGTGGTGCTGGAGAAGACTCTTGAGAGTCCCTTGGACTGTAAGGAGATCCAACCAGTCCATCCTAAAGGAATTCAGTCCTGAATATTCATTGGAAGGACTGATACTGAAAGTCTAATACTTTGGCCACCTGATGTAAAGAACTGACTCATTTGAAAAGACCCTGATGCTGGAAAAATTGAAGGCAGGAGGGAAAGGGGATGACAGAGGATGAGATGGTTGGATGGTATCACCGACTCAATGGACTTGAGTTTGAGTAAACTCAGGGAGTTGTTGATGGACAGGGAGGCCTGGTGTGCTGCGATTCATGGGATCTCAAAGAGTCAGACAGACATGACTGAGTGACTGAACTGACCTGAACTGAATGGGGCTTGACGCCATGATCTTAGTTTTTTTTAATATTCAGTTTTAAGTCGGCTCCTTCACTCTCCTCTTTCACCTTCAAGAGGTTCTTTAGTTCTTCCCTTTCTGCCATTAGAGTGGTACCATCTGCATATCTGAAGTTGTTGATGTTTCTCTTGCCTATGTTGATTCCAGCTTGTGACTCATCCAGCCTGGCATTTCTCCTTATGTGCTCAGCATATAGGCTAAACAAATAGGATGACAGCAGACAGACTTGTGATACTCCTTTCTCAATCTTGAACCAATCAGTTGTTCCATTCTGAGTTCTAACTGTTGCTTCTTGACCCGCATATAGGTTTCCCAGGAGACAGGTAAGATGGGTTGGTATTCCCATCTCTTTAAGAGCTTTCCACAGTTTCTTTATGATTCACACAGTCAAAGGCTTTAGCATAGTTGATGAAACGGAGGTAGATGTTTTTCTGGAATTACCTTGATTTCTCTGTGATCCAGTGAATGTTGGCAATTTTATCTCTGGTTCCTCTTCCTTTTTCTAAACCCAGCTTGGACATTTGAAATTCTTGGTTTGCATAATGTTGAAGCCAAGCATGCAAGATTTGAAGCATGACCTTACTAGCATTGGAGTTGAGTGCAATTGTCTGATGTTTAAAACGTTTTCAGTACGACCCTTCTTTGGAATTGGGATGAGGATTGACCTTTTTCAGTCCTGTGTCCACTGCTGGGTCTTCTAGATATGCTGATATGTTGAATGGAACACCTTGATGGCATCATCCTTGAGGGTTTTGAATAGCTCTACTGGAATTCCGTCACACCCACTAGCTTTGTTAACAGCAATGCTTCCTAAGGGCCACTTGACTTCACGCTCCAGAATATCTGGCTCTGGGTGATTGACTATGCCATCACAGCAATCCAGTTCATTAAGATCTTTTTTTGTATATTTCTTCCATATATTGTTTCCATTTCCTCTTGATTTCTTCAGTGTCTACCAGGTCTCTACTGTTCTACTCATGAGTGAGCAGCAACTGGATCTCACAAGGCTGAACCTGACTGTGAGGAAGCTTAGATATTATTCTTTGAGCCTCAGGAAGCCTGAGTTCAGTTGCTTAGTCATGTCCAACTGTTTGCAACCCCATGGACTGCAGCATGCCAGACTTCCCTGTCTATCACCAACTCCCAGAGCTTGCTCAAACTCATGTCCATCAAGTCAGTGATGCCATCCAACCATCTCATATTCTGTCATCCCCTTCTCTGCCTGCCTTCAATCTTTCCCAGCATCAGGGTGCTTTCCAGGGAGCCACAGTGTGGTTTTAAATAGGGCAGGACAAGGTCAGGTTTATATTTTAGTCAGATTATTCTGTTATTTGTATTAAGGACAGATTTGATGGAGACAAGTTTAGAAGCAGTAAAACCAATTTGGAGGATGTTGTTGAATTCTGGGTAAGATATGATGAGGACTTAGACCAAGGCATGGCAATAGGGATGAAGAACTGGTGATATATTAAGAAACATAGGATACCCTTGTCTTGTTCCTGATCTTAGGGGGAAAGCTTTCAGTTTTTCACCAATGAGAATAATGTTTTTGTAGGCTTATCATATACGGACTTTACTATGTTGAGGTAGGTTCCTTATATGCCCATTTTTTGAAGAGTTTTAATCATAAATGGGTACTGAATTTTGTCAGGCTTTTTCTGCAACTATTGAGATTATAATATGGTTTTTATCTTTCAATTTGTTAATATGGTATTTCACATTGATTGATTTGCATATTTTGAAGAATCCTTGCATCCCTGAAATAAATCCAACTTGATCATGGTGTCTGAGCTCTTTGATGGGTTGCTGAATTCTGTTTGCTAAAATTTTGCTGAGGATTTTTGCATCTATGCTCATCAGTGATATTGGCCTGTAGTTTTCTTTTTTGTGTGTTGTCTTTGTCTGGTTTTGGTATCAGGGTGATGGTGGCCTCATAGAATGAGTTTGGAAGTATTCCTTCCTCTGCAATTTAGAAGGAAAGGCATTAGCTCTTCACTAAATGTTTGATAGAATTCTCCTGTGAAGCCATCTGGTCTTGGGTTTTTGTATTTTGGGAGATTTTTGATGACAGCTTCAATTTCAGTTCTTGTAGTTGGGTTATTCATAATTTCTATTTCTTCCTGGTTCAGTCTTGGAAGATTGAACTTTTTTAAGAATCTGTCCATTTCTTCCAGGTTATCCATTTTATTGCCATGTAGTTGTTCATAATAGTCTTTGTATTTCTACATTGTCTGTTGTAACTTCTCCTTTTTCATTTCTAATTTTGTTGATTTGATTCTTCTCTCTTTTTTTCTTGATGAGTCTGGCCAAAGTCGCCACTATTATTCAACATAATTCTGGAAGTCTTAGCTACAACAATCAGAGAAGAAAAAGAAAGAAAAGGAATCCAAACCAGAAAAGAAGTAAAGCTCTCACTGTTTGCAGATGACATGATACTGTACATAGAAAACCCAAAAGATAGTATCAGAAAATTGCTAGAGCTAATCAGTGACTCTTTGCATGAAATGTTCCGTTGGTATCTCTAATTTTCTTGAAGAGATCTCTAGTGTTTCCCATTCTATTGTTTTCCTCATTTATTTGCATTGATCATTGAGGAAGACTTTCTTATCTCTCCTTGCTATTCTTTGGAACTCTGCATTCAAATGGGTATATCTTTCCTTTTCTCCTTTGCTTTTCACTTCCCTTCTTTTCACAGCTATTTGTAAGGCCTCCTCAGACAGCCATTTTGCTTTTTTGTATTCTTTTTCTTGGGGATGGTCTTGACTCCTGTCTCCTGTACAATGTCATGAACCTCCATCCATAGTTCATCAGGCACTCTGTCTATCAGATCTATCTAGTCCCTTAAATCTATTTCTCACTTCCACTGTATAGTCATAAGGGATTTGATTTAAGTCACACCTGAATGGTCTAGTGGTTTTCTCCACTTTCTTCAATTTCAGTCTGAATTTGGCAATAAGGAGTTCATGTCCGAGCCACAGTCAGGTCCCGGTCTTGTTTTTGCTGACTGTGTAGAGCTTCTCCATCTTTGGCTGCAAAGAATATAATCAGTCTTGTTTCAGTGTTGACCATCTGGTGATCTCCATGTGTAGAGTCTTCTCTTGGTAAGTAAAGAAGAACTAAAGAGCTTCTTGATGAATGTGAAAGAGGAGAGTGAAAAAGTTGGCTTAAAGCTCAAAATTCAGAAAACTAAGATCATGGCATCCGGTCCTATCACTTCATGACAAATAGATGGGGAAACAGTGGAAACAGTGGCTGACTTTATTCTTCTGGGCTCCAAGATCACTGCAGATGGTGATTGCAGACATGAAATTAAAAGATGCTTACTCCTTGGAAAGAAAGTTATGACCAACTTAAACAGTATATTAAAAAGCAGAGTCATTACTTTGCCAACAAAGATCCGTCTAGTCAAAGCTATGGTTTTTCCAGTGGTCATGTATGGATGTGAGAGTTGGACTAAAAAGAAAGCTGAGCACCGAAGAACTGATGCTTTTGAATTGTGGTGTTGGAGAAGACTCTTGAGAGTCCTTTGGACTGCAGGGAGGTCCAACCAGTCAATCCTAAAGGAGATCAGTCCTAGATGTTCATTGGAGGGATGATGTTGAAGCTAAAATTCCAATACTTTGGCCACTTGATGCGAAGAGCTGACTCATCGGAAAAGACCCTGATGCTGGGAAAGATTGAGGGCAAGAGGAGAAGGGGATGACAGAGGATGAGACGGTTTGATGGCATCACCAACTCGATGGACATGGGTTTGGGTACACTCTGGGAGTTGATGATGGACCGGGAGGCCTGGTGTGCTGTGGTTCATGGGGTTGCAAAGAGTCGGACACGACTGAGTGACTGAACTGAACTGAACTGAATCAGTGAATTTAGCAAAGTTGCAGGATACAAAATCAATACACAGAAATGACTTGCATTTCTATATAGTAACAATGAAAAGTCAGAAAGAGAAATTAAGGAATCAATCCCATTCACCATTACAGCAAAACAGTATCTAGGAATAAACTTACATAAGGAGAAAAAAGAACTATACAGAGAAAATTATAAGACACTAATGAAAGAAATCAAAGATGACATAAACAGATGGAAAGATATTCCATATTCCTGGGTAGGAAGAATCAATACTGTGAAAATAACTATACTACCAAATGTAATCTACAGATTCAATGCAATCCCTATCCAGTTACCAATGACATTTTTCACAGAACTAGAACAAAAAATTTCATAATTCATATGGAAACACAGAAGACCCCAAATAGCCAAAGCAGTCTTGAGAAAGAAGAATGGAGCTGTATGAATCAACCTTCCTGACTTCAGATTATACTACAAAGCTACAGTCATCAAGACACTATGGTACTGGCACAAAAACAAAAACATAAACCAATGGGAAAAGATAGAAAGCCCAGAAATAAACCCATGCACCCATGGGTACCTTATATTTGACAAAGGAGGCAAGAATATACAATGGGGGCAAACACAGCCTCTTCAATAGATGGTGCTGAAAAAACTGGACAGCTACATGTAAAAGAATGAAATTAGAGCACTTCCTAACACCATACACAAAGATAAACTCAAAATAGTTTAAAGACCGAACTGTAAGACCAGAAACTATAAACTCTTAGAGGAAAACATAGGCAGAACACTCAATGACATAAATCAAAGCAAGATCCTCTATGACCCACCTCCTACAGTAATGGAAATAAAAACAAAAGTAAACAAGTGGGACCTGATTAAACTTAAAAGCTTCTGCACAGCAAAGGAAACTATAAGCAAGGTGAAAAGGCAGCCTCCAGAATGGGAGAAAATAATAGCAAGTGAAACAACGGACAAAGGATTAATTTCCAAAATACACAAGCAGTTCATACAATTCAATACCAGAAAAACAAACAACCCAATCAAAAAGTGGGGAAAAGACCTAAACAGACATTTCTCCAAAGAAGACCTACAGATGGCTAACAAACAACATGAAAAGCTGCTCAACATCACTCATTATTAGAGAAATGCAAATCAAAATGACAGTGAGATACCACCTCACCCTGGTCAGAATGGCCATCATCAAAAAGTCTACAAACAATAAGTGCTGGAGAGGGTGTGGAGAAAAGGGAATGCTCTTGCACTGTTGGTGGGAATGTAAATTGTTACAGCCACTATGGAAGATGGTATGGAGATTCCTTAAAAAGCTAGGAATAAAACCAGCATATGACCCAGAAATCCCACTCATAGGCATATACCGTGAGGAAAATTGAAAAAGACACATGTATCCCATTATTCATTGCAGCACTATTTACAATAGCTAGAACATGGAAGCAACCTAAATGTCCATTGACAGATGAAAGGATAAAGAAGTTGTGGTACATATAAACAATGGAATATTACTCAGCAATAAAAAGGAATGCCTTGGAGTTAGTTCTAATGAGGTGGATGAACCTTGAATCTATTATGCAGAGTGAAGTGAGTCAGAAAAAGAAAGATAAATATTGTATTCTAACACATGTATACAGAATCTAGAAAAATGGTACTGAAGAATTTACTTCCAGGGCAGCAGTGGAGAAACAGGCATAGAGAATAGACTTGTGGCCATGGGGAGAGGGGAGGAGAGGGTGAGATGTATGGAGAGAGTAACATGGAAACTTACATACCACATGTAAAATAGATAGCCAATGGGAATTTGCTGTGTGGCTAAGAAAGTCAAACAGGGATTCTGTATCAACCTAAAGGGGTGGGATGGGGAGGGAACTGGGAGGGAAGTTTAAAAGAGAGGGAACATATGTATACCTATGACTGATCCAGATTGAGGTTTGACAGAAAACAACAAAATTCTGTAAAGCAATTATCCTTCAACAACAACAAAAACAATTATAGGAGATAAGATTGTCAGGGCTTGATGATTGAGCAGATGTGGGAGTGAAGGTTGGGTTAGGGCAGAGTTGAAGGTGTTGATTAGTTTTCTAGATAGGATATTTGTGGTGGTGTCATTAATAAAGAGAGAGATTGAGTTCAAGGGGAGAAGCAAGTGGGATAAAGTAGGATGTGAAGGGAAAAGGTTTTAAGTTTGGTGCAAGTTGGGTTTGAGGTCCCTGTGGAATACCTAGTGAGTTATAAGAATCTAAAGCTTGAGGGTAAAAATGTAGAACTCATCATAGTAAATGATCGAACCACAAGAGTGCGGATGAGTTCACCTAATGAGAGGATGTCAAGGAGGCATTTTAAAAAGCAAGTTAAAAGGAATCCTGTGAAGGAGACAGTGAAGGGATGGTCACAGAGATGGGAGGAGGACCATGGTTGTGAAGTGTCCCAGAAATGAAGGGAGCAGAGAGTTTCCAGAGGAGAATGACAAATGGCATCAAACTCAGTTGAGAAAGACTAGGTGATGTCCATTTGATTGACAAGGAGGAACGCATGATGACCTTGAGACAGAATAGTTTCAAAAGAGTGGTGGGCATAGATTACTGTAGTTCAAGGAATAAGTGAAAGTGGGAAAAGTGGAGGGAGAGTAAGCTTCTCCCTTAAGCCACCTGGGCTCAGGTGGTAAAATGTCTGCCTGCAATGAGGGGACATGGGTTCGATCCCTGGGTCAGGAAGATCCACTGGAGAAGGAAATGACAACTCACTCCAGGACTCTTGCCTGGAAAATTCCATGGACGGAGGAGCCTGGTAGGTACAGTCCATGGGGTCGCAGAGAGTCGGACATGACTGAGCGACTTCGCTTTCACTTTAATCCATTGTGGTCAATATTAGTTTTCCTAGCCAGAGAAATTCAGCAATAACAAGGTTTTGAGGGTATTCCCTATGTGAATGAGTGAAGGAAAGAAAAGGTCAAGTTCACTGGAGTTGACAGGTACAGAAATTATGGGTCTGGTCACTTACATGGGACTTTGAAATTATTCTAGATAATGGTAAGGCCTGGAGAGGACAGAGGCTATGAGTTAGGCACTAAAATCTTCAGCAAGTAATGAACAACCTAGAACTTTGCAGATTACAGAAATGAAGAGGAAGTAGAGGGAAATATAGTCAGAGAATATGAGCCATAAAGGACCCATGGTTTACAAGAATATGGAAGGACAGTGTTCTAGATGTGGAATGGGGAGTGAGGAATCTGATGATCCAATGCCCAGCCCTGAGGTGGAGTGCATAGTAGAGTCAATAGTAGTACCCAGTGGGGAAGCAGGGCGCTTGGATTTCAGTTAAGGCCCAAGGCTACAGAGAATAGTCTGTGAAGCAGGCACTTGATAGTGTCAAGTGTTGGTTTTAATCTTGGAATAAAAGTTCCAGAGGGTACAGTGAGAGGTAAGAGAACGAGAGGAGAGCTAGGGCAGAGAGAGGCATCCCTGAGCAATGTGGTGATGAGAGTACAAAACAGAGTACAATTTTGGATATATGACAAGGGTGTGAGGTGTGGAAGAATTCACTGGCCTTAACATTTCAGTAGATCTTTGGGATAAAGTTGCTTCAGGTGTTCCACAGGCATCTAAAAATCAACTGATGACCACTGACTAGTTCTAGTCAGGAATGTGTAGCTCCTGTTACCACATTCTTCCAGCATCACAGAATGAGGTTAGCTGGGCTTTTCCATGGAGCAACCCCATACTTGCTCAACATTCAGCACTGGACAGATAAAAATTGGGTTTTAGTCCGAGCTCTTCCTCTGACCTTGTTTATGGTCTTGGGCAAATTACTTACCTTTTAGTGTCTTCATATTTAAAGTGAAGGGGTAAACCAGATGATCAGTGAAATGGTATGTTGATCCCATTTGTCCTCTGGTATTCTACTAGATGTGGTGTTTTTGATACCATTGTGATACCATTATAGCACTCATTGACCTTTCACTGTAATCTCCACCAGGATGGACCACCTTCCAGGCATAGACACACACATGCAAGTCAGGTACTGCCTACTCTCATTTTACTTCGCCTTTGACATTCAGGAAGGACTGTGTCCTCAGAGCCTAAACACATAGGGGTTTCTTGAGTGTTCCATTCACCTGACTGCAAAGGATAGACCTTCAGCCAGCCAGTCCTCCCTCACCTTCATTCTGTTCATTTTTTTTTTTTTGTCTCTTTCTCTTCTTTGGTATAACGATGAGCTTTATTTTCCAAAGAGCTTTAAATTGGTTTCATAACTAATGGCAAGAAATATTTGTAGTGAAGGAAAATGCACAGTCCTTCCTGAATGTCACAGGCACATGCCTCAGTTTTTAGAACACTCCTATCAGGAAATACTGCATGTATAGTAAAAATAGCAGGGAGTCAGGAACCAGGAGACCTGGGTTTAATATACCTGTTACCTAGTTCAGAAGTGGATGCTTTTTTATTTTTGGCTGCACAGCATGTGCAATCTTAGTTTCCCAACCAGGGATCAATCCTGTGACCCCTGCAGTGAAAGCTTGAAGTCTTAACCACTGAGCTGCCAGGGAAGTCCCAGAAGTGGATACTAGTTGGATAAAGGGCAATGATATTTAGAACAGCATTTGCTCGGATTTGATGGGGCATCTGTTGTGTTTACAGCCTACATTTGGATGTGAATGAGTCTGAGTGAATGTAATTATAGATGGTTATGTGTTCAGGGATGTTTACTTGAACATATCTGTGTGGATTCTGAGGGGGAAAGATGAACCTATGCTGCTCTTAGCTTTTGTTCTCCATCTTGTTCTTATGTTTCCTGGCAACAGTAACTTTGTTAAAAGAGATCTCCCCAAGGCTAATGGACAACAAACCAAAGATTGAAAGAAGAGAGAATATAAAAAACACTGGGGACCAACATGGATTTCTGTTAGGTGTTTTCAGAGCTGCTAGACTCAGTAATTGGTTGGGTTTGTGTGTGTGTGTGAGAGAGAGAGAGACTTTTAATTGAATTATTAAGAAAAATAGGATAGAATAGATAAAGCAGCAAAGCTCTGGAAATGGAGAGGTGACACTATTTGTAAGTTGAATAAGCAACCATTTTATCCCCCTTGATTCCAAGACCACTTTGAAGGAACAAAAGATATTGTAGACCATGTATTCTTGGATCACCTACTTGGCCTTTGTGAAAATTTCCCACCAGAATATAAGCTAAGAAAAATGTTAGTTTCCATGAGATATTGAATAGGGCATCCCCTAATAACAGCAATAGTAATTAAAGTATTAAAATCTTTAATATAAACATAAAATTGTTAATGAATTTCCATGGTGGCTCAGTAATAAAGAATCCTCCTCCCAATTCAGGAGACATGGGTTCAGTCCTTGGGTTGAGAAGCTCCCCTGGAGAAGGAAATGGCATTCTTGCCTGGGAAATCCTGTGGACAGAGGAGCCTGACTGGCTAGAGTGCAAGGGGCTGCAAGAGAGTCCAACACAACTTAGCAACTAAACAACGACAACAACAAAAACCGTTAATATTATATGTCTTGTATTGGAATACGCAAACTGGTAGGAGACCAGTTTGAGAATTGCAGCCCATACAGATCTAGGATTCTAGAGGATGAGAGACGGTGTGGGAAATCCAATCTTATTGGGCCTGAATTCCCTGTGTACACTTGGATGCTAGCAATGAGATTTCCCAAGTGTAAAGGAAAAGAGATTCCTGAAATTTTCCCTTAATGGAGTATTGCATCCGTTACTTATTTTATTTGTTTAACATCAGTTTTAAATTTATGTTACAAGGACCTTGAATGGAGAAGGCAATGGCACCCCACTCCAGTACTCTTGCCTGGAAAATCCCATGGGCGGAGGAGCTTGGTAGGCTGCAGCCATGGGGTCGTGCAGAGTCGGACACGACTGAGCTACTTCACTTTCACTTTTCACTTTCATGCATTGGAGAAGGAAATGGCAACCCATTCCAGTGTCCTTGCCTGGAGAATCCCAGGGACGGAGGAGCCTGGTGGACTGCCTTCTATGGGGTCGCACAGAGTTGGACCCGACTGAAGCAACTTAGCAGCAGCAGCATCAGCAGGACCTTGAAAGAGGTTACAGGTGTATGAATGCTGAAGCAGTTTTTAAAATAATACTGCCCAATATTATTTTTCTTTTAAAAACAGTAAATTTGGGGAAGAATTTGGAATAGATTCATATATCTGCAAAAAGTATACACCAGATAAATCAGTTGATGACAGCTGATGAGCATATGTGTACATATGAGAAACTTCTTTGAGTTAAGCAAAATGATAATGAGGCTATTTTAAATGTTTATCATATTTTGCAGTTTTCAAAACATTTTCACATATTTTATTTCATTTTTTTGACAGACCCATTAGGTAAAGAGGATTGGCATTATAATCCCCATTTTATATGTGAAGAAAAAGAGGATTTGAGCAAGCTCCTAAAACCAATCTCATAGATTTGACCAAGCTCTTAGAGTGGCAGATTGGATGGGTGTCTGGTTCTTGACTGTCAATCTAGTGATCTTTCTAACACTCTGTACTATCTTGGGGCTTCCCTGGTAGTACTGTTGGTAATGAATCCCACCTGCAATGCAGGAGACAGCATGCAATGCAGGGGACCTAGGTTCAATCCCTGTGTCAGAAAGATTCCCTGGAGAAGGAAATGGCAGTTCACTCTAGTGTTCTTGCCTGGGAAATCCCGTGGACAGAGGAGCCTGGCGGGCTACAGTCCCTGGAGTCACAAAAGTTGGACACAACTTAGCAACTAAACCATTATCACCGTCTACAAACATAGCATTGAAAATCTCAGTGTTTATGAATGAGTCAACTTTTCTTGTGTACAAACATATGCATTTATCCAGGAATGCCTTTTAAATGTCACTGTTTGTGCACTAGTGTGAATTCTGCAAAGACAAATATTCCTCTGAAACCAAATCTTACCAAATTATGATACTTTTGTAGTTAAATAAACAAATAGACATTGACATGCTTATTGTCATAATAATCTAAGATGTGTTCAGAAATGGTTGCTTTTACTTTTACTGTGCTCAAAAAATAAGATAGCACCTCTTATATTTAGGAATTAAAAAAAAAAAACAAACAACAACTTGGACAGTTAGAAAGAAAACAACCTTCCCTAACAAAAGGGAATCAACTATGCCTGCCACCAACAGATGTGGTGTTGGTTTTGGAATAACAAAACAACAGCAACTTCCGCATGTACTGGGTTCAGTTCAGTTCAGTTAGTCAGTCGTGTCTGACTCTTTGTGACCCCATGAACTGCAGCACGCCAGGCCTCCCTGTCCATTACCAACTCCTGGAGTCCACCCAAACCCATGTCCATTGAGTCACTGATGCCATCCAACTATCTCATCCTCTGTTGTCCCCTTCTCCTCCTGCCCTCAATCTTTCCCAGCATCAGGGTCTCTTCCAATGAGTCAGCTCTTTGCATCAGGGGGCCAAAGTATTGGAGTTTCAACTTCAATATCAGTCCTTCCAATGAACACCCAGGACTGATTGCCTTTAGGATGGACTGGTTGGATCTCCTTGCAATCCAAGGGACTCTCCAGAGTCTTCTCTAACACCACAGTTCAAAAGCATCAATTCTTCAGCGCTCAGCTTTCTTCACAGTCCAACTCTCACATCCATACATGACCACTGGAAAAACCATAGCCTTGACTAGATGGACCTTTGTGGACAAAGTAATGTCTCTGCTTTTTAATATGCTGTCTAGATTGGTCATAACTTTCCTTCCAAGGACTAAACATCTTTTAATTTCATGGCTGCAATCACCATCTGCAGTGATTTTTGAGCCCAGAAAAATAAAGTCAGCCACTATTTCCCCATCTATTTGCCGGTCTCATCACTTCATGGGAAATAGATGGGGAAACAGTGGAAACAGTAGCTGACTATTTTGGGGGCTCCAAAATCACTGTAGATGGTGATTGCAGCCATGAAATTAAAAGACACTTACTGCTTGGAAGAAAAGTTATGGCCAACCTAGACAGCATATTCAAAAGCAGAGACATTACTTTGCCGACTAAGGTCCGTCTAGTCAAGGCTATGGTTTTTCCTGTGGTCATGTATGGATGTGAGAGTTGGACTGTGAAGAGGGCTGAGCGCCGAAGAATTGATGCTTTTGAACTGTGGTGTTGGAGAAGACTCTTGAGAGTCCCTTGGACTGCAAGGAGATCCAACCAGTCCATTCTGAAGGAGATCAACCCTGGGATTTCTTTGGAAGGAATGATGCTAAAGCTGAAACTCCAGTACTTTGGCCACCTCATGCAAAGAGTTGACTCATTGGAAAAGACCCTGATGCTGGGAAAGATTGAGGGCAGGAGGAGAAGGGGATGACAGAGGATGAGATAGTTGGATGGCATCACTGACTCGATGGACGTGAGTCTGAGTGAACTCCGGGAGTTGGTGATGGACAGGGAGGTCCGGCGTGCTGCAATTCATGTGGTCGCAAAGAGTCAGACACGACTGAGCGACTGAACTGAAGTGAACTGAACTGATGGGACCAGATGCCATGATTTTAGTTTTCTGAATGTTGAGTTTTAAGCCAACTTTTTCACTCTACTGGGTACTGCTAGGTACTTTAAAGCCCATGAAACCTGCCTTGAGGGAGGGAGGTTATACATTTCTTTCTACAGAAATACTTTGCAATGAAATATACTACTGCGTCTCCGCTCTCCACTTTCATTTTGTGTGGTAAGAGATGGAAGGATATTAACAAAGAATGGTTTATTAGTCCCTGCTTTTTCTTTATAGAATCTCTCTACTCTCTGATACATGCCAGATGGAGATCTCAAAAGAAATATCTCAAAAAAGTATTTTTTGACTGCTCCACTAGACCCGTAATTTAGTGTTCTCCATTTGTATGGGTCACTGGTTTGTTGAGAATCTGATGGAATTGTGGATCCATTCCTTAAATACTATGTGTATGAGCCCTCTAAAATTTTAATGTGAATTCAGATAGCTCTTTGACCCACCCAAAGTCTATCCACGTAACTCCCTGTTCAAATTTCATATTTGCCAACTGTATTAATTTTCCATTACTTCATAACAGATAGCCACAAACTTAGTGGCTTGTGTGTATGTTCAATCACTCAGTCGTGTCCAACTCTTTGTGACCCCATGGACTGTAACCCGCCAGACACCTCTGTCCATGGGATTTTCCAGGCAAGAATACTGGGGTGAGTTGCTGTTTCCTCCTCCAGAGGATCTTCCTGACCCAAGGATTGAACCTGCATCTCCTTTATTGGCAGGCAAATAGTGGCTTAAAACAGCACAATTATTTTATCTCAGTTTTTCTCTGAGTTAGGAGTCTGGGCACAGGTTATTAGGGTCCTCTGCTCAGTCTCACCAGACTGAAATCAAGATGTTCAACTGTAGCTGTGATCTCCTCTGGAGTGGGAGTCCTCATCCAAACCCATTCAGGTTGTTGGAAAATTTTATTTTCTTGCAGTTCTAGGCCAGTGCTCAGAGCCATTTTCTTGCTGGTATTGCTGGGAGTCACTCTCAGGTCGTAGTGACTTGGCCCTTTCAAAACAGCAAGTTGCTTCTTCAAGGTTGTCTGGAGAATCTCAATCTAGTTAGCTGTGATGAAGTCTCATGTATCATATAATACAATCAATGGACTGACATTTCATCATTCACAGGTGCCACCCATACTCAAGGGCAGAAGATAATATAGGGTGCATATACCAAGGTGGGGAGTGGGGGTCATTTTAGAATTCTTCCTACCACACCAATTCTCCATTTTATTAGTTTTATAATGATGGTGTTAGGATACATTGTAAGTTGTAAGATGTTATAGATTATATGCTATTAATAAAGTACTAGAATTTACCATTTTCTCCCAAAGAGAGCAGATTCATGGTTATCCCCGAATGAGGTCACTCCCTTTCACTGGCTCACTTGTAAGGAACAAAAATGGATGGAGTTTCTTAAATCTTTGTGCTAGGCTGAATAATGACCTCTCAAAATATCCACCTCCTAATCCTTGGAGCCTATGACTACTGCCTAATATAATAGAAGGGGTTTTCCAGATATGAATTTTTTTTTGAATTATTTTTTGGGGGGAGTATAGTTGAAGATCCCCTGGAGGAGGAAATGGCAAGCCACTCTGATACTCTTGCCTGAAAAAATCCTGTGGAGAGAGCAGCCTGATGGGCTACAGTTATAGTCCACGGGGTTGAAAAGTGTTGGACATGAATGAGCAACTGAGCAGACATAGTTACTTTATAGTATTGTGTTAGGCAGATGTGATTAAGTTTAGGATTTTAGGATGAGATTATTTGAGATCACCTGAGTGGGATTTAAGTGTGTAATCACAATGTAGGAAGGCAGAGGGAGGTTTAACTACAGAGATGTGACAAGCAGGAGGTTGGAGGGATCAGAGGTACGGGTCATGAGCCATAGAACACAGGCAGCCCCCAGAAGCTGGAAAGGCAGGGCCCCAGATCATAGCCTCAAGTTTCTGAAGGACCCATCCCCTTAACTCTAGCCCAGGGAAACTAATTTTGGACCTCTAACCTCCAAACTGTGAGAAAATAATTCATATTGTTGTAAGCCACTCAATTTGTGGTGATTTGTTATAGCAGTCCTAAGATACCAACACACTCCCTATTAACTCCATAAAATTCTAGATACGTCAACACCCCACATATTTGTTAATGAGACAGCTATGATGTCTACATTTCTTTTTCACTGAATGTAGTGAGATTATTTGGAGACAAAGCTGGAAGAG
Source organism: Aepyceros melampus (assembly GCA_006408695.1). NCBI lineage: Eukaryota > Metazoa > Chordata > Mammalia > Artiodactyla > Bovidae > Aepyceros > Aepyceros melampus. The sequence continues at coordinate 762,671 of SJXQ01009313.1, forward strand.
TTGATGGGGGATATCTCTAAGAATAAAATGTGACTGGGATGAAGGATTAATATTGTGCTATTGCAGGGAGGCAGTTAGCCTTTGAGCAAGAGCTCGTCGAGAGAGTAACATGGAAACGTGCATTACCATAGCCAATGGGAATTTGCTGTATGACTCAGGGAACTCAAACCTGGGTTCTGTAACAATCTAGAGGGGTGGAATGGGGCAGGAGGTGAGAGGCAGGTTCAGAGGGAGGGGACATATGTATACCTATGGCTGATTCATGTTGATGTTTGGCAGAAATCAACACAGTACTGTAAAGCAATTATCCTTCAATTAAAAACAAATAAATTGGCCTGAAGAGATGGAATCCCCGATCTCCGACGCCATCATATCTCCCGAAGAGGAGCTGGACGGGTGCGAGCCAGACCCTCTCGGGAAGCGGCCTGCCGTCCGGCCTTTACCTTTGTTGGTCTGAGAAGCCAGTAACAACAGTCCAGGCTCGGACGGCTCGCTGCCCTCGACGCCGCCCCCAGCAGAGGAGGAGGAGGACGAGTTATATCGGCAGTCCCTGGAGATTATCTCTCAGTATCTCCAGGAGCAGGCAACCGGCCCCAAACCAGCCGGAAGGCGTTGGAGACCCTGCGCCGAGTTGGGGATGGGGTGCAGTGCAACCACGAGACGGCTTTCCAAGGCATGCTTCGGAAACTGGACATCAAAAACGAAGACGATGTCAAATCTTTGTCTCGAGTGATGGTTCATGTTTTCAGTGATGGAGTAACAAACTGGGGCAGGATTGTGACTCTTATTTCTTTTGGTGCCTTTGTGGCCAAACACTTGAAGAGTATAAATCAAGAAAGCTGCATCGAACCACTAGCAGAAAGCATCACAGATGTTCTCATAAGGTCAAAACGAGACTAGATAGTCAAACAAAGAGGCTGGGATGGGTTTGTGGAGTTCTTCCATGTAGAGGACCTAGAAAGCGGCATCAGAAATGTGCTGCTGGCTTTTGCAGGTGTTGCCGGAGTAGGAGCTGGTTTGGCATATCTAATAAGATAGCCTTTGAAGTGCAATAATTGATTCTTCAGCCACCAAAACAGCCATCAGAATCACCATTGTGAATTCACACGTGTTTATGAAGTTCGATGTCAGGCTGTGCAGGCCATCACCTAGCGATGGATAAAAGCAAGTGACAGGATTGTGGCTAACAGTAATAAACATATGAGAAAACTAATTTCCCTTGAAGAGTCAGTATCTGAAAGAAGCTGAGTCCATTTCAGCAACAGACAACCTTTGGGAAGCTATGGAGATGGACGTTTTAGTGAAGACCGTAGAGTGGAAAGACTTAACCTCTCCTAGAACAGGAAATTGGCCAGTGGACAGGCTAGTCATAGATATGCCCACTCAATTCATAAACTTCTATAGTGTTAAAATAGAAGCACTAACAACACCAGTGGCATATGTAAAATTTAAGCTGCAAGTAATAGAACTATGACAAGAAGCCTCAGTACTGTATAGCGGAGTGTGAAGGGAAGCTTTTTCCTCTGTAGTTAGCTTCCCCAGGTGGGATTCTTCAATAGACCAAATACTCAGGATGTTAACAGTTCCACTTTGAGGGATTCCTGCCTAACGTCAAGGCCAGGAATACTGAAAGTTTGAAAAGAATTACAAATTTGGAGTGTTCAATTTTGAAAAGTTTGTGTTTATCTGTAAAAATTGTTGATAAAAAAAAATAAATTAAAAATTTTAATTTTTTCCCTAGGTCAGGTAACTAGATCCTACATCTGCAACTAAGAGATCCTGCATGCTGCAACTAAGACCTGGCACAGCCAAATAAACAAACAAATAATATTTTTAAAAAAGAAAATGAAAGCAAGGAGGGCTTATAGGGGAAGAGAGAAAAGAGGAAAGAAGCGACTGAGAAGTACAGTTTGGCAGTGCAGACTCGCTCTGTAAATAGCTTGTGACAAATAGCCTCCATCTGGAGGGTTGGTGGCTCAAGGTTGGACCTCTGAAAGCCAAGAGACCTGCCAGAGGTGAGCACAACAGAGCCCTTGCTTCTCCACAGCTCAGAGGGGATGTCACAGGAGCAGCTTGCTACAGCCTCCCATGGCTGCTTCTGCTGAGTGTCTGGGGCTCCAGATCTAAGAATCTCTACTTTCTCTTTAAACAGATTTATGGAGGAAAAAGTATTGAATACTTTTATTTAATTTCACCAAGCCTAAGAATTTTTGAAATACCCATAACAGAATCCTAAGTAAATTAAAATTATAGGCCCTAAAAATGCATAACAAAATCTCACCAAAGGGTTCTCTACCCTTTAATTGCAAAAACAAAAACAGATGTATGAGGTGAATGGGAGTGCTGTTACTTGAATGAAATGAAGAGGGGAGTGTATGAACAGTGGTTTTGGAATCTTAAATGTATCAGAGAACATTCTGTAGGGCTAAGGTGCTGACTTGAGGAACACTTATTTCAGTAGCAAGCCCCTTCCTTCTTCTCTGTAATCAGACCCTGTTATGAAACTGAACCTGCTACGTTGCTGAAGACAGGTCACTCAGGTAAAGGTCAAGTGTCCAAAGAGGGAGAGACTCTGGGCTGGTCCCTTTGCTCCTTCCTGTAGGCACAGACATTGTTCAGGCAGTGAATAATCAAACTCGTTACTGAAGTTTTGGTCTAGTCCCACCTTTAATTGTAATCACATGATTAATGGACTCATATTAGCACTTAATTAAAGATATGTGTCCTAATAAAGCCTCTGTCTTGAGAGCCCATAAAAGCACAGAAAGCATTTTGGAAAAGTAGTTTTAAAAATTGGCTGTAAGCGTAAAGCATTACTCTGTCTTGGGGTGACCTCTTTGACTGCTCTACATAAGATGCTTACTTTGTCACCTTTTGTTTGTAATAACAAAATGCCACATACTGAATGTCTTAAACAACAAATATTTTCCAGTTATGGAGACTGAGAATTCCAAGATCAAGGTGCCTGCCAGCAGTTCTCTGTGAAGACCTTCTTCCTGGCTTGCAGATGGCCACTTTCCTGCTGTGTGCTCACATGGCCTTTCCTCAGTGTGTGCACATGCAAACAGACCTCTTTCTCTTCTTCTTATAAGGGCACTAATCCCATCATGAGGGTCCTACCCTTGTGTGTGTGTGTGTGTGTGTGTGTGTGCTGAGTAGTGTTCAACTTTTTGAGAGCCTATGGAGTGTAGTCCTCCAGGCTCCTCTGTCCATGGTATTTTCCATGAACAATACTGCAGTGGGTTGCCATTTCTTTCTTCAGGGGATCTTCCCAACCCAGGGGTTGAATCCATGCTCCTGTGTCTCCTGTATTGGCAGGTGGGTTCTTAAGCACTCAGTTCAGTTCAGTTCAGTCACTCAGTCATGTCCAACTCTGCGAGCCCATGAATTGCAGCACGCCAGGCCTCCCTATCCATCAACAACTCCAGCAGTTCACCCAGACCCACGCCCATGGAGTCAGTGACACCATCCAGCCATCTCATCCTCGGTCGTCCCCTTATCCTCCTGCCCCCAATCCCTCCCAGCATCAGAGTCTTTTCCAATGAGTCAACTCTTCGCATGAGGTGGCCAAAGTACTGGAGCTTCAGCTTCAGCATCATTCCTTCCAAAGAAATCCCAGGGCTGATCTCCAGAATGGACTGGTTGGATCTCCTTGCAGTCCAAGGGACTCTCAAGAGTCTTCTCCAACACTTAAGCACTACACCACCTGAGAAGTCACCCTCATGATCTGATCTAAACCTAATTCCTCCCAAAGGCCCCACCTCTTAATAGCACCACATAGCCATTAGAAGTTCAACACATGAATTTGCGGGGAACAAAAACATTCACTCCACAGCACTTTCAGTTGAGTTCAGTTCAGTCGCTCAGTCATGTCCAGCTCTCTGTGACCCCATGGACTGTAGCACGCCAGGCTTCCCTGTCCATCACTTACTCCCGAGGCTTACTCAAACCTGTGTACATTGAGTCGGTGATGCCATCCAACCATCTCATCCTCTGTTGTCCCCTTTTCCTCCCGCCTTCAAAATTTCCCAGCATCAGGGGCTTTCCAATGAGTCAATTCTTTGCCTCAGGTAGCCAAAGTATTGGAGTTTCAGCTTCAGCAGTAGTCCTTCCAATGAATATTCAGGACTGATTTCCTTTAGGATGGACTGGTTGGATCTCCTTGCAGTCCAAGGGACTCTCAAGAGTCTTCTCCAACACCACAGTTCAAAAGCATCAGTTCTTCTGTGCTCAGCTTTCTTTATAGTCCAACTCTCACATCCATACCTGACAACTGGAAAAACCATAGCTTTGACTAGATGGACCTTTGTTGGCAAGTAATGTTTCTGCTTTTTAACGTGCTGTTTGGATTAGTCATAACTTTTCTTCCAAGGAGCAATCATCTTTTAATTTCATGGCTGCAATCACCATCTGCCATGACTTTGGAGTGCCCCAAAATAGTCTGTCACTGTTTTCACCATTTCTCCATCAATTTGCCTTGAAGAGATGGGACCAGATGCCGTGATCTTAGTTTTCTGAATGTTGAGTTTTAAGCCAACTTTTTCACTCTCCTCTTTTACTTTCATCATGAGACTCTTTAGTTCTTTTTCACTTTCTGCCATAAGTGTGGTGTCATCTGCATATCTAAGGTTATTGATATTTCTCCTGGCAATCTTGATTCCAGCTTGTGCTTCATCCAGTCAACCATTTCTCTTGGTGTACTCTGCATATAAGTTAAATAAGCAGGGTGACAATATACAGCCTTGACGTACTCCTTTCCTGATTTGGAACCAATCTGTTGTTCCATGTCCAATTCTAACTATTGCTTCTTGACCTGCATACAGATTTCTCAGGAGGGACGTAATGTGGTCTGGTATTGCCATCTCTTCAAGAATTTTTCTGTTTACTGTGATCCACATGGTCAAAGGCTTTGGTATAGTTAATAAAGCAGAAGTAAATGTTTTTCTGGAACTCTCTTGCTTTTTTGATGATCCCGGGGATGTTGGCAATTTGATCTCTGGTTCCTCTGCCTTTTCTAAATCCAGCTTGAACATCTGGAAGTTCATGGTTCACGTACTGTTGAAGCCTGGCTTGAAGAATTTTGAGCATTACTTTATTAGCATGTGAGATGAGTGCAATTGCACAGTTGTTTGAGCATTCTTTGGCATTGCCTTTCTTTGCGATTGGAATGAAAACTGACCTTTTCCAGTCCTGTGGCCACTGCTGAGTTTTCCAAATTTGCTGGCATATTGAGTGCAGCACTTTCACAGCATCATCTTTCAGGATTTGAAATAGCTCAACTGAAATTCCATCACCTCCTCTAGCTTTGTTCGTAGTGATGCTTCCTAAGGCCCACTTGCTTCGCATTCCAGGATGTATGGCTCTAGGTGAGTGATCACACCATTGTGGTTATCTGGGTCATAAAGATCTTTTTTGTACAGTTCTTCTGTGTATTCTTGCCACCTCTTTTTAATATCTTCTTTTTCTGTTAGGTCCATATCATTTCTGTCCTTTACTGTGCCTATCTTTGCATGAAATGTTCCCTTGGTGTCTCTAATTTTCTTGAAGAGATTTCTGCTGCTGCTGCTGCTAAGTCGCTTCAGTCATGTCTGACTCTGTGCGACCCCATAGATGGGAGCCCACCAGGCTCCGCCATCCCTGGGATTCTCCAGGCAAGAACACTGGAGTGGGCTGCCATTTCCTTTTCCAATGCATGAAAGTGAAAAGTGAAAGTGAAGTTTTTCAGTCGTGTCCAACTCTTTGTGACCCCATGTGACCCTCTATGTCTGGGCACATGCTGTTTTTGAGGCATCTTTCTCTGCCTCATTCTCATCCTCAAAATCTGGAGCCTGAACCTCAGCTTGAGCCTGCTGCCCTGTTTCCTACTTCTAGATTATAAAAGAATTCACTATCTTTTCTTCTAATACTTGCATGCTTTCATTATTTACATTTAAATCTGATCCATTTAGAATTATTCTAGTGGATGTTATGAAGTGTGGAACTAAAATGATTTTTCCTAAATGTTATCTAATTGACACAGCCCTATTATTATAAACTCTCTTCTTTTTTTGCTCAGTGAGTTGTGATGCCATCATAATCTAAATTTCCAAATGTAATTTGTGTATTTTTTCTATTCTGTTCCATTTTTTCCCCCATCTGTTCTACTTTAATCAAAGAAGCTTCTTGGGTTGTTTTTAATAGCAATAGAACTATTTCCTCCACATTTTTCTTCTTTTTCAGTTTTCCTAATTTTTGGGGGATAGATCATTTTTTACATATGAAATTTAAAACTGATGCATCAAATTCCAGAATAGAATAGACTTACTAGTTTTTATTACTGGATTCATGTTAAAATTATATGTTAACTTGAGAAAGTTGATACTTTATAATGTTGAACAGTTTTAGGTAAGATTAAGTAGTATCTCTTCATTTGATCAAGTTTTGGCTCAAAATTTTCAGGAATCTTTGGAAATTTAAACATAGTGGCAACATTTTCAATGGTTAAAAATACATTTTGGCAGTTGAGACTTTATTCATATTATTTCAAGAGCAGACATAGATATCAGAAATCTTATTAAAATATGGCAAGATATCATTTCTCATTTGATGATCACTAAATGATTTCAGAGCCTTCATTTGAACTGAATAAACATAGACAAGTGTGAATGATTTTCTAACATGAGCTGCTGCATCTAGTTGAGCATCAGATATGTTATTTATAGAATTGTTGCAGATATGTGACTTGCAACTAATTGTAGTGAGCTATTGACTTTTGGAAAGAATCTTAGAATATGTATGAATTTCAGCTCTGTTTTTTAAAAAAATTTATTTATGTGAACCAGATCACATGCCAGCAAACTCATCAGTGAGGCTGGTTTTCTTATTTCATCAGGTAGAATATCATGTTTAAAAGTTCTTACCTTTTGTTTCTATAAGAAAGCTTTTTATATTTTAGTGAAATGACTCATAAAACATGACATTTTGACCATTTCTGAATTTTTGTTTTTATTATTTTGAGCTCTGGTTTTAGAGTGTGCTAGTGAAAATTTATGTTCAAACAATATGGAACAAAACTTCCTAACCAAACACGAAAAACAGTATGGACATTTGGAAATTGCTTTAGTTTCAAATTGTATGTGTGTGTTTGGAGTAGGTTAGCTACTCTACTTCTAAGAATGGGGATGTGTTAGCCAAAGAACTAGGGACCACACATGCTGGAGCCAGGGGACAAGGACAGTGCAAAGACTGAAAGTCAAACCAGAAGTAAATTCTCACTCCAAGGGCAGACTAACAAAAAGGATCAGAATTCAAGCAAACAGCCTGTTTTAGTCTATTTAGGCCACTGTAACAGAATACCATAGATGTGAAAAAAGTGAAAGTGTTAGTTGCTCAATTGTGTTTGATCTTTGTGACCCCATGGACTGTAGCCTGCCAGACTCCTCTGTCCATGGAATTCTTCAGGCAAGAATACTGGAGTGGGTTGCCATTCCTTCTCCAGGGTATCTTCCTGACCCAGGGATCAAAGCCAGGTCTCCTGCATTGCAGGCAGATTCTTTACCACTGAACTTCTGAACGACAGAAATTTATTTGTTACAGTTCTGGAGGCTAGGAAGGACTGGCACATGTGGTGTCCACTCAGAGCCCACTCCCTGGTTCACAGATGGGCATCTTCTTCCTGTGTTTGCACAGGGTCGAAGGGCCCAGGTAGCTCTCCTAGTCTCTTCTATAAGGGCCCTAATCCCATTCATGTGAGCCTCCTTGGTGACTCAGATGGTAAAAATCCACCTGCCATTCGGGAGACCTGGGTTGGGAAAATCCCTTGGAGAAGGGAATGGCTACCCACTCCAGTATGCTTGCCTGGAGAATGCCATGGGCAGAGGAGCCTGGCAGGCTACAGTCCAAGGTTGCAAAGAGTCGGACATGATGGAGCGACTTTCACTTCACTTCATCCTACTAACCTAATCATCCTCCAAAGTGCCCCACCTTCAGTTACCATCACAGTAGGGATTAGGTTTCAACATGTGAATTTTGGTGGGGTCACAAACATTCATTCAATAGAACTGCCACTAGAATGGAAGTTCCTAAAGGGCCCCAAGGGAGAAAAGAGTCCTAAACAATTGCTTGGAACAGAGGGAGCATGCCCAAGGGCCCCATCTCAAACCAAGGGTACTTGAGTAAACACTTGGGTTGATAGTTCAACACTGAGTATGAAGGTCTGGAACAGTCATCTTGTTAAGATTTGACATCAAGTCACTGCTTCTTTTGTGAAAAACGACTCAACATTTTTTATGAAAAAAATTTGAATTGAAATACTAAAAGCTCTCCAGCTGACTGCTAACTGATGTTTCTGTGATGGGAACTGATGTCAGGTTTCCTGCTGTGGCATGGTTTATCCCACTCATAAAGGGCATAGAATGTTAAACGGAATTGTCACATCTTTAAAAAATGATTTCTTTTTCAAAGCCTTGATAAAGGTACAGTTTCTTAGTCATGTTGATACTAAAATATAGTTTTATAATTATTCAAACACTTTTCATACTATAGGTAAAATAACTTATACTATATATTAATAATTCTTGAAAATATTTGCTGCCATATACTGTAATATATCAATCCTAAAGGAAATCAACCCTGAATATTCATTAGAAGGACTTCTACTGAAGCTGAAACTCCAATACTTTGGCCACCTGATGAGAAGAGCTGACTCATTGGAAAATACCCTGATGCTGGGAAAGATTGAAGGCAGGAGGAGAAGGGGAAAACAGAGGATGAGATGGTTGGATGGCATCACTGACTCGATGGACATGAGTTTCAGGAGACAGTGAAGGACAGGGAAGCCTGCGGTCCATGGGGTCACAATGAGTCGGACATGACTGAGCAACTGAAGTGAACTACATTACATCATAGTTGATAAGCTTTGCAAGCTCTTACAATTGTGTGAATTTGTTTTTTCTTACATAAGGAGAATATTTGGAGGCTTTCCACTTAGAGGTTATTGACTTCATTCTGTCATAGTTCACTGAAACACTGAAATTCTGGGACATTTCAGAGATTTACTGAGGCCATGATGAACAGAATGTTCACAATCAGGACTATCTCAGAGGTTCTCTTCTTCAGTTAATTAACTGGTGCTAATTCCTTAGTTGGTCCACCTGGTTCCTGCTTTCTAAATGGAGCCAGTTTCTGGATATTCCAAAGCATTGTAATAATTAAGAACAGAATTTATGTTTCATTTTGAGGCAGGCCTTTAACATTGGGTAATGTAAATACCGTCTAGTCAAGGCTATGGTTTTTCCTGTGGTCATGTATGAATGCGAGAGTTGGACTGTGAAGAAAGCTGAATGCCGAAGAATTGATGCTTTTGAACTGTGGTGTTGGAGAAGACTCTTGAGAGTCCCTTGGACTGCAAGGAGATCCAACCAGTCCATTCTAAAGGAGATCAGCCCTGGATTTCTTTGGAAGGAATGATGCTAAAGCTGAAACTCCAATACTTTGGCCACCTCATGCAAAGAGTTGACTCACTGGAAAAGACTCTGATGCTGGGAAGGATTGGGAGCAGGAGGAGAAGGGGACGACAGAGGATGAGATGGCTGGATGACATCACTGACTCAATGGACGTGAGTTTGGGTAAACTCCGGGAGTTGGTGATGCACAGGGAGGCCTAGCGTGCTGCGATTCATGGGGTTGCAAAGAGTGGGACATGACTGAGCAACTGAACTGAACTGAACTGAATGTAAATACATGAGGAGGGCATGGCAACCCACTCCAGGTGTTCTTGCCTGGAGAATCCCATGGACAGAGGAGTCTGGCAGGCTATAGTCCATAGGGTCGCAGAGTTGGCCACGACTGAAGTAACTTAGCATGCAGGCATGCAATGTAAATATATACAAAAGAGCAGAGTCAGCGAGGGTTCTCCTGATATGGTGGACCATCATCCTAAAATCCCTGTGAGCAAGCAGATTGAAATTGGCCTCTCTCATCCATGCTAGGGCCAGCCTGCATGCTGAGCCCTCAGATCTTTATGATCTTTCTTCTTTATTGCCCAGCTTTAACCAACTACTGGAGGTGTAGCCAATAACTAGAAAATAATGGCAAGTTAAGTCATTTCCTAACAGACATTCCAAAATTACAGATCACAAAGAGGATGAAATCTGTAGGAAAACATACCACATTGGGAGTACTTGACCTTGTGTGTGTTTCAAAGAGGCTATCTAACTCTTCTGTTATGTGCCTGTAGCATAGCTATTTAGAGTTAAGGACATAATCCCTGGGCAACAGGAAAAGCTAACAGGCTCTCTGGGACTCCCCTATGACCGTGTTTGCATTAGCTAACACATTGCCAAATAACTCATAGGGCAAAGATGGGAGTCTCAAGGTAAATCAAAGAATATGTTTGATAGTTCATAACTGACTGACTTTGCAAGTGAGTGACCCAGCAAGTAACAGACTAGTTTTAAGCTTGTTGTACAAATCTTAGGATTATTTTTTGACTGCTACAGTCAAACAGTGTGCTGTACTTGATTTTTGAAACATTGGGTAAGATTCTAGTCCCAGATAGCAAATAGGTTTCAGCGTTCCTACATCTCCAGCTGATTGGTAGCAGCTGCATGTAGTGCAGTGTTGAGAAAGATTCTGAGGTCTTGTACTGGGCTCTGAGGCAAAGAGAACTGTGGCAGTTTTTCAGTGTTTGCTATGTTGAAAGTTGGGGTTGTTTAGTTGCTTAGTCTTGTGTGACTCTTTGTAACCCTGTGGACTGTAGCCCCCAGGCTCCTCTGTCCATGGGATTCCCCAGGCAAGAAAACTGGAGTAGATTGCCATTTCCTTCTCTAGTTGGGAGTGGTAGTATTAATACATGTGCTTTATATGTGCTCTGGGGCCGTCGGGAAACTGTTCTTGAACAAGAAACCATTGTCTTCAGGATTCTTTTCCCTATTTCCCATAATATTAAATTTGAGCCAGTACATCATTCTTTTTTCTTTTTTGGGCTAGCAGAAAATAATAGGCCAAAAAAGGAAGGACAGCATGATATAAAGGAATAAGTAGGTCCTTTCTTTCAGAATATATCAGTAGATTATGGTGGCCTGGTGGGCTGAATCTGATTATGTGGCCTTATGTTACCTTGGAACCACAATACCAAAAGGAGATTGTTCAAGGGTAGATAGCAACCAAGGGAGCAATTACAATCAAAAGTCTAATTAAGAGAGAAATCTGGCAATCCTTTTTTGGTCTTAGTCTTTAGTCACTGTGGCATTTTAGAACAGAATATATTTGAGATGGAAGAAATGACTGAAAATGGCACAAAATCCTTCATGTGCTAAAATAAAGTACATGGTCAAAAAAAAAAAAGTGCTACGCTAAGTCTATGTTCTGAGCAAAACATTTCATGTGTGAAATTTCAGTTGCTATGACAACCAGAGGCTGCAGCCCACTGACTTGTGTTCCTAAGGAAAATAAGAGTTGATGTTTATGGCTGAGAATCCAGCACCGCCTTGAGGAAGAGTGAACCTGGCATTGGCTAAAGTGCTGGGCCTTCAACTTGTGCCTCAGAGGAGATAAGTTCTCTGATGCTCTATGGTCATCTGTTTTTTGGGTTAGGCCCTCCAATTATCTTTAATTGCATCAGGAAGAAAACCCCTCAACTAGAACATCAGTTTGAGTGGGAAAATTTTTTTCAGTAGACAACTCACCTAAAAATAGTTGATTTACAAATTCAGAGTAAGCAACAAAGTCCTGCTTTCTCTTACTCTTGATATTCCAATTCTTGAAGAAACGGTGGAAACAGGGGTTTCTGACTTAGCAGTACTTCCTTGTTTCTGGTCGTTTCAGGCTTATAATCTCTTTATTGCTTTTCTTGAAAGCAACGTCACCTGTGTAGAACTTTGGCAGCTTTAAATGTGCAGGGGCAACAACTGACATCCAAATTGTGAATGTTGTTCAAGAAGAGGATAAGCTAACCGGACAATAACCTTAAATCCCAAATATTTGTGGAGAACAGACTGTTCCTCATTTCAGTTAATGGCATCATTATCTAGTTAGTTGTTCAGGTAAGAAACCTCGGAGTCGCTTTTCACTTTTCTCTTTCTTTCACTCTCTGCAGATAACCCGTCAGCAAATACTGTTGCTTATACCTGCACAGTGCATCCCCAATCTACCCACTTCTCTGCTTCACTTCCCACTGTGGTAGTTGTAGGACAGTCATCTCTTACCTGGATGACTTCATGTTCTCCTAAGTGGTCTCTCCCTCACTACTCCTGTTTTTTACCGTTCATCCTCCCCACAGTTGACAGGATGATTTTATATACATATATATTATCAGTTCAGTCCAGTCACTTGGTTGTGTTCGACTCTTTGCGACCCCATGGACTGCAGCACGCCAGGCCTCCCTGTCCATCAAAAGCTCCCAGAGCTTGCTCAAACTCATATTCATTGAGTTGGTGATGCCATCCAACCACCTCATCCTCTGTCATCCCCTACTCCTCCTGCCTTTGGTTTAAAATGCTTGTTAAATAATTGAACATATGTCATCTTGGTATTAGCATCTGTTGATTATCTTTTTTCATTTAGCTTGAGATTTTCATGGTTCTTGATATGATGATTGATTTTTCAGTTGAAACCTGGGCATTTTTGGAATTATGTTATGAGGCTGAGGGTCTTATTTATCCTCCTATTTTAGTTGGTGCTCTCTGATTCCACTATGACGGGGGAAGTGAGAGTACTGCTTTGTCAGTGTAAAATGAGGATAGAGAGCCAGGTTCCCCTTTCTGTCCCACTGATGCACAACAAGGAAGCTGAGTAGGTTTTTAGCTCTGGCTCCCTACTGGGTGCCTGCCGAGTCCTCCCTGGGTGTGAGGGCAGAAGCATCACGTCACTGTCCTCTTTATGGCCTTCACAGACCTTATTGGCCTCATCACCACTGCTCAGTGGTGAAAGTTCCTACTCTCTCCTCTGCTTTCTCTGACACCATCCTAGTGGGGGCGATGGGGTCCCCTTACAACCTGGCAAGGCTGGAAGTCTGGGCTCCTCACTTGGCCTCTCTTGGCCCATGTGGCTGGAGTCACAGTGTTTTCTGTGCTATTTGGCTGGAAAGTGAAAATGTTAGTCACTCAGTCATGTCTGACTCTCTGCAAACCCATGGACTGGAGCCCACTGGGCTCCTCGGTCCATAGAATTCACCAAGCAGGAATACTGGAGTGGGTTGCCATGCCCTTCTGCAGAGGATCCTCCCAACCCAGGGATAGAACCTGGATCTCCCACATTGCAGGCAGATTATTTACCTTCTGAGCCACCAGGATAGTAATTGTCTAAAAGTTCTCCATCTTGTTAGGCTGCACCTTTTCTAGTCTTTTGCTAGAATGGAACAGGCTTTTTGATTGTTTTGTTTTTATCTTGGTCCATTGGTGTTTCCAGTTTACTGACACGTTCAGCTCTGAGAAACAAAAGGCACAATAAAAACCCAGAGAATTCATCACTGTATTGGTTCCTGGGTCCCAAGCTTCTGACTTCTCTCCCATAGTCATTGTCTTCTTTTTTTTTCAATCATGTCCAAGGTTTTAAACTGTACTCGGTGGGAAGAATAGGAAAAGTACATCTGTTTCATCTTCCCAGAAGTAGAAGTCCAGAATGATCTTTAAAAAAAAAAGTAATCCACATCACTTTCCTGTTTAAATCCTCCAATGTCTTCCACTGTACACACAATAGCAGCTCCCCTATGACCTTCAGAAGGACACAGTCCTGCCGTGCCTGCTTTTCCTTCTTCCACCATATGCCTCCCTCCCCTTTGGTCACTTCACTTCAGGCATTTTGGTCTTTTTAAAATTAATTTTCTCAACAAATATACGTGAAACCTTTTTTATATTCCAGGCACTGGGTGGGCATAGTGTCTAGGCACAAAGCTCCTGCCTCCTAGGACTTACTTTGTTTCTATCATTCCTGCTCAAAAGCCTTGCACTTTCTCAAGTGTTCTTTCCTCAGCTCCCTCCTGTTCATTAAGGTCTCCATTCACAGGTCTGTTTCTCAGAGAGACCCTCCATTTCTACTTTAAGCAGGGGTTTCTATTTTGGCTGCATGTTAGAAACAGCAGGGTAATGTTAAATAAAATCTCTAAGCCCAGGTGAATTCATCACAGACTGATTAAATCCAGACCTCTGAGAGTGGCCCAAGTATCAATTTCCAGAGCATTCAGGGGGTTCCTGGTTGTAGCCAAGGTTGAAGTCACTTAAGATTATCTAGTAAGTACCTCACTTCTTTATTTTATCACTACTAGGTACTGTCTGAAATTTATCTTTTGTTAACTTGTTAGTTTTTCTCTAACTTAGGTCTTATCTAGTAGGAAAAGTAAATTTAAAGTCTGGTGAATGGGAAACTTTCTTACTTGTAATTACTGGGTTTCTGCTGAAGATTCTGGATGCTGAGACTCCATGCAGATTCTGGATATGAGAGCAAGGACTAGATATGACTTGATCTCTCTAAGTGCTCTGGTTAGACTTCAGAGTTATGAGGTTTCTACTTCTGAACCAGAACTTTTGGGTGTTGTTGTTTAGTTCCTCAGTCATATCCACTCTTTGTGACCCCATGAACTGCAGCATGCCAGACTTCCCTGTCCTATACTATTTCCTGGAGTTTGCTGAAACTCATATCCATTGAGTCAGTGATGCCATCCAACCATCTCATCTTCTGATGTCCTCTTCTCCTTCTGCCCTTAATTTTTACCAGCATCAGGGTCTTTTCCAATGAGTTGGCTCTTTGCATCGGGTGGCCAAATTATTGGAGCTTCATCTTCAGCCTCAGTCCTTCCAGTGAATATTCAGGGTTGGTTTTCTTTAGGATTGACTGGTTTGATCACCTAGGGACTCTCAACAGTCTTCACCAGCACCACAGTTTGAAAGTATCAGTTCTTTGGTGCTCAGCCTTCTTTATGGTCTAACTGTCACATCTGTACATGACTACTGGAAAAATCATAGGCCTGGTCTAGAAATGGCCTCTCAAGTAGAATTCTACCTAACCCTGCCTACCTCTGTCTGAGATCCTGGTGGAGTTGCTCCCTGGTGCTGGTGACTCGCATGGTGTGAGGACTAGACCTTGGGGAATGTTCAAAGTAGTTCCAAACCACGTGAGGATGGAGAGGTTATCTGTGTCTAGTAGGAGCCAGTCAGCATGACTGGTGACAAGTTGTGACCCCTGTTTATTACTGAAGTCAGATAGCTCATCTCAGTTTGCCCTGAATTCTCTTAGTTTCATCAGTGGAAGTCCTGCATCTCACAAAATCCCTTTGTTCTGAGAAAACTAGGATGGGCAGTTACCCTAGGAGAGTCTGAGAGTTATCTCAGCAGGTTTTCTGGTTGGATCTACGGAGGGAAGAGGTTGAGAGGGCATTGGAGTGGTTTGAGATCATTGCTGGGCTGTCCAGTTCAATTTTTCAAAGCCTTGTACAGTTTAGGGCTAGAGATACCAAGGGAACATTTCATGAAAAGATGGGCTTGATAAAGGACAGAAATGGTATGGACCTAACAGAAGCAGAAGATATTAAGAAGAGGTGGCAAGAATACACAGAAGAACCGTACAGAAAAGATTTTCATGACCAAGATAATCACCATGGTGTGATCACTCATCTAGAGCCAGACATCCTGGAATGTGAAGTCAAGTGGACCTTAGGAAGCATCACTACGAACAAAGCTAGTGGAGGTGATGGAACTCCAGTAGAGCTATTTCAAATCCTAAAAGATGATGCTGTGAAAGTGCTGCACTCAATATGCCAGCAAATTTGGAAAACTCAGCAGTGGCCACAGGACTGGAAAAGGTCAGTTTTCATTCCAATCGCAAAGAAAGGCAATGCCAAAGAATGCTCAAACTACCACACAATTGCACTGGAAAAGGTCAGGTTTCATTGCAATCGCAAAGAAAGGCAATGCCAAAGAATGCTCAAACTACCACACAATTGCACTCATCTCACATGCTAGTGAAGTAATGCTCAAAATTCTCCAAGCCAGGCTTCAGCAATATGTGAACCGTGAACTTCCAGATGTTCAAGCTGGTTTTAGAAAAGGCAGAGGAACCAGAGATCAAATTGCCAACATCCGCTGGATCATGGAAAAAGCAAGAGAGTTCCAGAAAAACATCTATTTCTGCTTTATTGACTATGCCAAAGCCTTTGACTGTGTGGATCACAAGCACATTTCTGCTGATCTGGAGAAAGGAACGCAAAGTCTTCGCCCCCACAAGGAAACCCAGTGTGGTACTATTCAACTGCAGTCACGGCAGGGAGGTGGGCACTCCCTCCAGGCAGAGGGGAATGAAGGCTCGAAAACGGTTACTTAATAAGGGACTCTGTCAGCAGTGCAGAGGTTCAGGAACTGCCTTAGAAAGAAGAGACAGGGACATTGATAGATACTTCTCGATGAATATGTTTTAAGCTCTAACAGGGTTCCGAATATGATTTTTACAGTTGGCTCCAAATTAGCAACAAGCCCTTAACTGAGGACAACATATGAAGTATGTTCCATTCTCTAAAGATGTTAGATAGCTCTGAAGGAATTACTTAAAAATGAACTAACCAGTCCCAAGACCTTTCCCACCATTCACCTGCAATCCTTTTGAGGAGTCGTTGAAGAGTTTGGGGAACAGCCAGCTGAGTGTTAGGTGTGCTCATGAGAACACACTATAACGTGGGTTCTCGTTCCCACTCAAATTCAAGGGACAACCCCAAAGATCTGTTCTTGGCGAATGTCTGCAAGAAAGGCAGAGCAGAAATTTACTTCACTCATGATTAGATGTTAGGTGAATGGAGAAGTTTAGGGGACACGTAAGAAAAAGTCTTGTGTTTTCCTCTCTGTCGGAAGACGGGAGGCACAGTGGAGCAGCTCACGACTGATACGGCAGGACCATCCTGCATCCTCACACAGACACAGCGTGAGTTGCCCACAGGCCAAGTGGTGGCTGCAAGAGGTCGCTGAGCTCAAGCCTCCTTGTTGGGACTCCAACCAGGAAGAAGCCTTTTGGGGTAGTGGAGGTTATGTAAGACCTCGCGGCCTTTTCTCAGGATCTGTCGCTCCAAAGACCACAGTGACTCGAATTCGATGCAATCAGCAAGAGGATTTATTAGGCCGGCGCGCCGGGATTCAATCTCCACCCAAGGAGATGAACCTCGAACACTAATCGCGAGGAACTTTTATACCGAAAAATCACAGGCAGGGTGGGTGGGGTCAGGATATTGGGAACAATGTGGTAGGGAGCCATAGGCAGGTGTAGGTGGGGTGAGGACGCTTGATTGGTGGGATAGGTCTGCAGGTAATTAAGTCGAAACAGTTGACTGACCACCCTGCGGCGCTTGGCCAGTTCTTAGAAGAACAATTACCCGGAAAAGTCCGACAGAAAATACATCTTTTTGAGAGGGGGTCTCCTTGCAAGGTCAGGAAACTAGGTTGTAAGTCATCAGTTAAGAATTAATAGAATGGGGCTTTGTTAGGGACCAGGAGACTCTGAGTCACCAGATAAGGGGAAAGTTATCTTCCGTGAGGCATGGCCTGCCTCCGGGGTTTTAACATAAAGGGGACTTAAAATTTTAACCTAGGTTCTTCAGTTACAGAATAAGGGGTTGGGGAGGGGCTGTCTTAGGAAACAGCAGTCATAGAGAGATCACGGAGAAAGCTCATCGCCTTTGTCAAGGAGATGCTTCGAGGACCAGCCCCTGAAAGGCCTCTGAAGAATCCCACGTGTTCTCACAACGGAGCAGGCCTACCACCCACAACTCACCGCCCCCTAGTATTCCACGGCAGCAGACAGACGACGCCCCCCTTTCCACTGCCAGCCTTCTCCTTGCAGCTCCCTGCGACATACCCCCACGCTGCAGAGCAGACTCAGCTCAGAAGGGAGGGTGCAGGCTGCAAAGCACGCGAAGCTGAAGTTTCTCAATGGGCCGGGCTTTGGGCCACCTGGAAGTGAGCCTTTAGTTCCAAGGTAAAACTTATTTTTAAAACCTAAAAGTGATCAGAAAATGATAAGAACCTCCCAAGATATTACCCAGGGCAGGGATATTGGACTGAGTATGGTTTTCCTGGTGACTGTTGGGAAGAACGCTGGCTTGAGAGCCAAGAGGTTCGGGTCTCATCCTCCTGCTCTCATAGTATTGTCCCGCTCTCATTTTTTCTCTCTCTTCTATTATCTCCAAAATCTCCGTCCCTCAAAGATTAGAGAGCGAGCCAAGTCTCCATGTAGTTTTCTTTCCATGAAGGAGTCAGAAGAAAATCACTTCTCAACCCCAGGGTTCTGGAAAACTGAAGGCAGTGAAAACTGGAGTAAGAGGTCTGGGGTCTCTTTGCCCCCATGAAGCGTGGCTTAAAGACTCAGAGAGACAGAGAGAGAAGCTTAGAGTGGAGGTGCCAAGGCAAAAGTAAAGAGAGACAAAGAACCAAGCAGGCTAGACACAGACAAGACATCTAATCTCAGGGCCAGACACGGAGCAGCCTTAGAGGGTCCTGTGAGGGGTAAGCCCTGGACTGGTTTGGGATGGACCAGCATGAGCAAGTGTGTATTTTGAGTGACAATCTCACCTTCCTGCCCTACCTGTCCTGCCCCCAGAAGTCCTGCAAAAATTGCCCTGAGTCCCTGGGGCCCCTGCCTAACTAGCTGAGAGCCGCGGTGCTACAGTCTAAACGGGCTCACCTCTGAAAGATGCTAGGACCTCAGGAAGTCGCTGGGCTCTAGACCCAGCAGCTTAGCTTACTGATGACAGGGCTGCAGGGGGAGACAGAGAGCAGGTCCCATGTACTTCCCAGAAGCAGGCTCTTTCCCCAAGCGCAGAGGTGATGAAGGCACGGGCCGGGCTCACACTGGACGGTCAGCTCCTTCTAGATCCCTGGGGACAGTGTCCCTGAAGGGTTTTCCTCAGGGTAGATGGTTGTTTTCACATTCCAGGCTCAGTGAGGTATACAGGGAGCAGACGGGCTGCTCAGCTTTTTTGTTGGTTTGCCTTCAGATGCCTCTTCCCACCTGTGATTCCACGTTTGTAACTGAGTCGCTTATTACCTTTGGTAGCTTCCCTGGTGGCTCAGACAGTAAAGCGTCTGCCTGCAATGCGGGAGACCTGGGTTTGATCCCTGGGCTGGGAAGATCCCCTGGAGAAGGAAATGGCAACCCACTCCAGTGCTCTTGCCTGGAGAATCCCATGGACAGAGGAGCCTGGTGGGCTGCAGTTCATGGGGTCACAAAGAGTCGGACACGACTGAGCAACTTCACTTCACTTTCACCTTTGGTAGCAAGTGAATCGTTTGCTGCTTGTCTTATGTTCCTAGCGAGATAGATGGTCCGAATTTTGAGAGTTCCTTCTCTGCTTTCTTGGTAGTGCCAAGTAGAGGGAAAACAGGAAACACCTCAAGAGTCAGCTGTAGCTCCTGCACTAGGCATCATGACTGCAAAGAGGCGCCGTCTCTCGTGGAGGGGCGGCCGCAGTCCCCTCCCAGCTGAGTGGAGGTCAGCGTGGACGGGGACCCAGGGACCCAGTGACTTGGCCCTGGGGCTCGTGGTTGCAAATGAAAGAAATAAACTCTGAGTTTTTAATGTTGAAAGGAAAGGTACTGCGATGATATTCGGTTGTTCACAGATACACTGGGAAGGCTGGACATATAGACCCTGAAACAGACAGGAAAAAGGAAGGCTGCATATACAGTGAAAGTGAAAGTTGCTCAGTTGCGTCCGACTTTTTGCGACCCCATGGACTGCAGCCCACCAGGCTACTCCATCCACGGAATTCTCCAGCAAGAACACTGGAATAAGGAACTGCCATTCCCTTCTCCAGGGCATCTTCCTAATCCAGGGATTGAACCTGGGTCTCTTGCATTGCAGGCAGATTCTTTACCGTCTGAGCCACCAAGGAAGCTAATAGAGCCAGAAAGACAACCAAGATTAGACTCCTACTTCTAATCACTGCACGTGCTTCATAATCTAGTTCAGTTACTTCTCACCCAAAGCAAGAACAGGCGTCTCCTCCTCAACAGGAATCAGTGTAACCTATGGAATAGCTGTATAGACCACGGAATTCTCCAGCAAGAACACTGGAATAAGGAACTGCCATTCCCTTCTCCAGGGCATCTTCCTAATCCGGGGATTGAACCTGGGTCTCTTGCATTGCAGGCAGATTCTTTACCGTCTGAGCCACCAAGGAAGCTAATAGAGCCAGAAAGACAACCAAGATTAGACTCCTACTTCTAATCACTGCACGTGCTTCATAATCTAGTTCAGTTACTTCTCACCCAAAGCAAGAACAGGCGTCTCCTCCTCAACAGGAATCAGTGTAACCTATGGAATAGCTGTATAGATATTTGTGACTAATATTTAACATAACTGAGTAATGGAGAAAAAAAAGGCAAATCATTCTATCTGTCTGGTCAAGACTAGGAAAAAAATGTGTGTGGAGCCAGAATCCTTATTTCCTTAACTTGACCATGAGGCGTATTTTTTAGTTCCTTCTCCTACTTCTGCTATGGTCTGAATATTTGTGTCCCCTTTAAATTAATATGCTGAAACATGAGCCCAGGTGATGGCATTAGGAGGTATAGTCTTGAGGTCATGGGGACAGAGCCCTCAGGAATGGGATTAGCATCCTTATAAATGAGGTCTGAAAAGGCTCCCTTTCCCCTTCCACTTCATGACGATGCAATGAGAAAATGGCAGTCCATAAACCTGGAGGCAGACTCTTACCAGACACTGAGTTGCTTGAGCCTTGTTCTTGGACTTCTAGCCTCCAGGACTGTAAGCAATAAATTTCTGTTGTTTATAAGCCACCTGATTTATGATATTTTGTTATAGCAGCCCAGAGGGACTATGATAACTACTATCTCATCACAGGTCTTCTCATTTCTAGAGCCTGAAGGAAGAATTTAAGTCTTGATATTTTATTGGGCAGATAAAATCCCAGGGGTTTAAGGAGGACGATAGAGGGAGCAGAGGCCAGGCTAGAAGCAACACAGTGGGATGAAAGGCACTGTTGCAAGGAGATTGTTCACAGGGAGCATGGTCTCCTTGCTGCTGCTGCTGCTGCTAAGTTGCTTCAGTCGTGTCCGACTCCGTCGAGCCCATAGACGGCAGCCCACCAGGCTCCCCCGTCCCTGGGATTCTCCAGGCAAGAACACTGGAGTGGGTTGCCATTTCCTTCTCCAATACATGAAAGTGAAAGTGAAGTCGTGTCTGACTCCTAGTGATCCCATGGACTGCAGCCTACCAGGCTCCTCCATCCATGGGACCTTCCCGGCAAGAGTACTGCAGTGGGTTGCCATTCTTAGATATGTTCAATCAACATACTCTTCTGGAAGGAGAAATCACAGCTGGGATCAGTCCAGGGAGAGGAGAAATGGATACTTATGTGCCCCGTTCCTTTTCGTCTCTTGCTTCCCATCGGCCATCGTCCATCCCATGGGGGCCTGACACTCTCGAACTTGCAAGTTGCATCATTTGTCCCCTAGATGGCCACACAGGAAGTCAGGAATCATATTCCACGAGAAGACTATTGGAGTCCAAAAGCGGAGGGAAGCTCTGCATGAGCGTGTTGGGCATATAGGTTTAATGTGGGTGTCAGCCAGTGAGAGAGCTTGGAAAGAGATGGCAGAGTTCCACAGGTGAGCTATGTCATTAGAAAGAAGAAGGCAATATGAGGCTTGTGTCCAACACCACCCAACTCTTGCGCTACTCATGTCTATTCATATCCTCTCATTATCTCTAGCTCTCTAGCATAATTTTTGCCAAACAATGAACATACTCTGAGAAAGGAAGTTCAAGCCCAATTAGAGCAAGGCTTCTCGTTCTTTTGTCCATTATTGCCCAGGCACGTTCTTAAGGAGCCTTTATAGAGCCTTTAGTCTCACTTCTCGCCATCTCCCACAAAATCAAACACGATGACATAAGGTTTTCTCAGGCAGAGTTGAGTTTGGAAAAGGCACAAACCATTAAAATGTCTGATTTTTTCACCCCTGAAGGACTTTTACCCTCTTGAGAGGGAATATCATCCTTGTTGAGACCCTCCAGGGTGGTGGCAAGTCTTGATCTCCTGCAAAACTAAGTCAAAAATATCATCAGAAAATATCACAGCCCTCCCGTCTGTAGCTGGTGTTCCCTGCCCCCATCAGTGGTCTTCCCCTCCTGCTACCATCACTCAGGGCTCACTCTGTGGCAGGTCTAGATGGTTTTCCGGGGAACACAGAATTTTCCCCTAGCTCCGCCACAGTATGAGCCATGAGTGAGGGAATTCACCAAAATAAAGCCTTGTTCACACATACAAAAATTTAGCCAAACTTTAGGCCAGCTTTCTTTATAATCACCAAGCATCAGAAACAACACAAAGGTCCTCACATGAGGAAGGGAAAAACAACCAGAAAACCACTGCATAAAATTTACATTATGGAATGCTACTCTGCAATTTAAATATTCTAATATAGGTACCAAGTAGCAATATAGGCGGACCTCAGACTGAATTATTCTAAGTGTAAGAGGCCACAAAGACTGCATACCCCATGATTCTAGTGAAGGGCACACTCGCAAAGGCAAAATTATGGGTTATGAGGGGCAGTGGGTTGGTGACTGGCTTAACTGCAAAGAAACTCAGGGGTGAGAAATTTACAGTGGGTGAGTCTGGTAGTGGTTATCTGACTCTACATTTGATCCGATTCTTAGAGTTATACAGGAAAAAGTATGCATCTTACTGTTTGAAAATTATGTGCCAATTAAAAATGAAAACAATATAAAGTAACAAAAAAAAATGTACACACTCAAAATATCCAATGTGGTCCCCACAGATAGTCTAATTACTTCTTCCTAGAAAAGTAGGAAGAAATACTGTAGATGTTCTCATGGAGACAGCCCTTGAGAGCATCACGTCTCTGTAAGTCACTCCTGGTTCCCATGCATTAGCTTCTGAAACCCAACATGACTCTTAATGACCTCCTTTTAGAGGAACCAGACTGTGATCCTAGGCTGTGATCACCCTGAATTGATCTAAATGTTAATAGCTGTTTGTACATGCAGGTCTTCTTCTGGCTGTTAGGATTCCTATGACTCTGCAGCCATAGCCAAGGAAACACTCCAAGGTAAAAATGAGATTAAGTAAATATAACAAGCTTTACTTATATTCTGTATAATTTAATTATACTAAAACTATAAACCTTCCTCTCAAGTTATTTTATAGACATTTCTTTATTTGCTATTTACAAACACAATTCTGTGGATTTGGGGGGGAAAGTGACTTTATTACATTTGTTTTACAAATGAAGAGGTAAATGATTTCTCCAAGAGCACAGAAATAATGCATGGAGAATTCTGAACTTGAACCCATATTAACATCATTTCCACTATTATTTCTTGACTTAGAGACCTTGAAATCTTTGAACACCACCTGAGAGAGCTTCTCTAACAGTATTTATGCATTATTCCATGGCTGAATTCTTTATTCCAAACAACTCTTCAGAATTGGCTGCTGCTTGTTTTTAAGCAGCCAGGTAAGCTTCTATACTCAATTGCTGTGTTTAGTAACTAAGTTGCATCCAATCCTTTGCAACCTCATGGACTGTAGCCCACCAGGCTCCTCTGTTCATGGGATTTTCCAGGCAAGAATACTGGAATGGGCTGCCGTTCCCTTCTCCAGGGGACCTTCCCGACCCAGGGATTGAAATCATGTCTCCTGCACTGTCAGGCAGATTCTTTACTGCATTACACACTTTCAGGGAAAACTGTAATTCATGCAAAACCAGTGTGGCAGCTACACCCAGTGATTTACTAAGCACAGATACATTAACAGATATTTCAAAAATTTTTTAAACATTGAAAAGTTTTCTTTTAAGAAGATGCATGTTAAATATCAATAGGAAGTTAGGTGATACTTAGAAACATTATCATGATGTTCCTCTAAAAAGATTATTGAAAAAAATAGTCTAGGTGATGCTCTGATTAGGTACTAATTTCATCTTGTTCAAGAAAAAAAAAGGAGAGTTATATGACCCTTCTTTAAATTGCAGAAGAGACCAAAGCAAGTTAGTAAGATCCAAATTTTGTTTTAATATTTTCCCAGAATTTATTTTTAATATTTCTAGCATAGCTATCCATGTTGGCAGTGATGTGGATAAAAATATAGGCTTTTGATTAGGTTTTAAATGGGTTTAAATCTTGAATCATCCTCATTTCAGCTGTGTAATTGTAAAGCACCACATTCCTTCAATCCTCAATTCTCCAACAGTAAAATAAGAATGCTACCTACCTTGCACAAACACACACTTTTACATATTACGCTCTTAGCATTTGTTTCAGAACATAGTATATAATAACATGATTGTGTACGTTAAGTTTGGCAAGCATAAAGCCTTCACAGGCTAGGCTTGTAAAGTGAAGTTGCCAAAGGTTTAGGAGGAAACTGATAGAGAATAGGAGATAGCATCGGATGGCTGTCTGTCCAGAGGATTCTGATTCAAATAAAAGGAATTAAAATATTGTTCCTACACAAGAACAGATTCACATAAAATATTTAACAACTTGGGGTTTGCCGATAAAACAGACCTGCAGGGTAAAGGCAAGCTACAAATAATTTTTCACCTTCCATCTGTGGTGCCAATATGGAATTATCGTACTGAAAAAAGAATGAGTTTAAGAAAAGGAGCGGAGAAAGCAATGGCACCCCACTCCAGTACTCTTGCCTGGAAAATCCCACGGGCGGAGGAGCCTGGTGGGCTGCAGTCCATGGGGTCACTAAGAGTCGGACACGACTNTCAAATCAACTAATATTAGAGGAAAAAACAGGAATTGGAAGCTAGCTGATTATTCATAAAATGCTAAAATATTAGAATTCTCCTTCTCTGTTTATCTGTACCACTGTGATTACCATAATCATGAATCCTGGATTCTTAGAACATGATAGAGAGAAAAGAATCCTTTTGCCAGTTTTCAGCAATGAGACTAATGATTCAGGAAGAAAAGGCCTGCTGCTGCTAAGTCGCTTCAGTCGTGTCTGACTCTATGCGACCCCAGAGACAGCAGCCCACCAGGCTCCCCCGTCCCTGGGATTCTCCAGGCAAGAACACTGGAGTGGGTTGCCATTTCCTTTTCCAATGCATGAAAGTGAAAAGTGAAAGTGAAGTTTCTCAGTCGTGTCCTACTCTTCAGGACCCCATGGACTGCAGCCTACCAGGCTCCTCCACCCATGGGATTTTCCAGGCAAGAGTACTGGAGTGGGGTGCCATCGCCTTCCCCGAAGAGAAGGCCTAGGTTGCTTTAAATAGTTACTAGGAAATACACATATAAAAACAGGACTTGGCATGGAGATAAATAAAATTGAAATTGTTCTCCTTATTATTTTGCTCTCAGTTTTTGTCCTCTTCTCCTTTTTCTCCATCCTCTGATACTACTTGAAGGAGACAAAAGAGGAGAAGAGACAAAGAGAAGTGTTAAGAATATGCTTCTGAAAGGTTTTATTCCTACATAGTCATTAGATGTATTTCCAAAATCATACTACACCTGCACTGCACCTAAATACATCTTGTTGGTTCAGTTCTTGTCTCGCAAGGAGTCGTATCCAAGCTCAGAGTCCAGATTGAGGCTGTCTCAACTATTAAGTTCCTCCCTTGTTACCCACATGCCACTTCCCCGCTTCCTACAAAGCTCTTGATTCCTATTATTTTATCTGATCGTTTATCCCATTTTCTCATGTTGGTTGGCCTTGATGGGCTGTGTGCTGTAACTCATCTTTTCATTGTCTCTTGTGTGTGTTCTATTCTCCACCTTGCTCTGACTTTCAGATCCATCACTTCCTTCCAGAACCTTCCCTGCCTTGACCATGTTTCTCTGGCCCTGGACTGGATCTGGCTGCCTCCACCTTTTGTACCATCTACTGCTCTGGCTCTCCCAGTCCCAGCTCCTCACTCTACAAACAACCCTCTGCTACTGGCCTCCTCCTTTCCTGAAGGAACTGGAGAAAGTGGTGAAGGAGAGTCTACTCTAGAGCAAATGGAACCTCCTCAGCAGTGAGGAAGTGGTCTGAAATCTGTTATGAGAATTTTAGAATGTCATTTCTTTCTCCTCATCTTCCAGGCTTTCCCCTTCTCCTGCCTCTCCTTCCAAACTTAGCTAAAGGAAAAAGGATGGAATTTTCAACTCTGCATTAGCGTCATAGTCAGATTGTGCCACTTCATGAGGAGTAAGAGACTCATTTCCAGTACTTCTTATTAGTCATGCTGGGTCCCCATGGACTCAAGCAGGATTTGGCTCACTTCACTTTCTTAGCCCTCTAATTATTTCACTCTTGTGTTCTCTGGAAATATTTCCAACATAATTTTCCCTTTCAGACCTCACAATTGTAGTTCCTGGAAGAGAGTGAGTAAGAGAATAGAATGCATGAGTATTCTATGTACGTTTGCTAGACTAATTGCCGTATTGCGTGATGTATCCTTGGGTGTGTCTCCCTCAAACTGCTCTGACACTGGTGCTGGTGTTGGGGAGATAGTAAGCATTCAGCTTGTTGATTAAAGGCAGTTGCCATCAATAGATGTACCTACAAAACTGAGTACACAGAAAAAAAATTCTGATAGAGACATGTAGAACTTCAAGCTTTTATTCATTCATTTATCTGGGTATTTATCTAGGTATAAAACCACTGTTGGTGCTGATGAGAGTTAATAAAATTTCCAGATAAAGTTCCTCTCAGGCTTCATAATCTTGCATTGTTTTATTGGAGAAATAATCCCTCTAGGCTAATGTTTCCTAAGACCCACTTGACTTCTCATTCCAGGACATCGACTCTAGGTGAGTGATCACAACATCATGGTTATCTGAGTCATGAAGATCCTTTTTGTATAGTTTATCTGTGTATTCTTGCCACCTCTTTTTAATATCTTCTGCTTCTTTTAGGTCCATACCATTTTTGTCCTTTATTGTGCCCATCTTTGCATGAAATGTTCCCTTGGTATCTCTAATTTTCTTGAAGAGATCTCTGGTCTCTCCCATTCTATTGTTTTCCTCTATTTCTTTGCATTGATCACTGAGGAATAATTTCTTATCTCTCCTTGCTATTCTTTGGAACTCTGCATTCAAATGGGTATATCTTTCCTTTTTTCCTTTGCCTTTTGCTTCTCTTCTTTTCTCAACTATTTGTAAGGCCTCATCAGGATCATTTTTGCCTTTTTGCATTTCTTTTTCTTGGGGATGGTCTTGATCCCTGCCTCCTATACAATGTCACAAACCTCTGTCCATAGTTCTTCAGGCACTCTGTCTATCAGCTCTAATCCCTTGAATCTATTTCTCACTTCCACTGTATAATCATGAGGGATTTGATTTAGGTCATACCTGAATGGTCTAGTGGTTTTCCCTACTTTCTTCAATTTCAGTCTGATTTGGAAATAAGGAGTTCATGATCTGAGCCACAGTCAGGTCCCAGTCTTATTTTTGCTGACTGTATAGAGCTTCTAGGAAGCATCACGACAAACAAAGCTAGTGGAGGTGATGGAATCCAGTTGAGCTATTTCAAATCCTAAACGATGATGCTGTAAAAGTGCCACACTCAATATGCCAGCAAATCTGGAAAACTCAGCAGTGGCCACAGGACTAGAAAAGGTCAGTTTTCATTCCAATCCCAAACAAAGGCAATGCCAAAGAATATTCAAACTATTGCACAATTGCACTCATCTCACACGCTAGCAAAGTAATGCTCAAAATTCTCTAAGCCAGGCTTCAACCATACATGAACCATGAACTTCCAGATATTCAAGCTGGATTTAGAAAAGGCAGAGGAACCAGAGATCAAATAGCCAACACCCCCTGGATCATAGAAAAAGCAAGAGAGTTCCAGAAAAACATCTAATTCTAATGGACATCTAATGGACATGAGTTTGTGTAAACTCTGGGAGTTGGTGATGTAGAGGGAAGCCTGGCGTGCTACAGTCCCTGGGGTCACAAAGAGTCAGACATGACTGAGGGACTGAACAGAACTGAACTGAAGAGTCTTTTCGTTCAAAGCAATTATTTAAAATTCACCATGAATTTTAATAAACTAATTTCATAGCTTCTTCCTGCTAATCCAATTTCTGCTTAATTTGAACCTTCTATATCATTTTAGAACAACTTCTGAAATCAAATTAATGATAATTAAAGTAACAGTTTTCTCATGCTAGTAATGATCAATTTAAAGAGTTGGGCAGATACCAGAGAGTTTAATCACAAGTTATAGCAAATTGATACTTCATTAGTGAGGGAGAGGCTCAAACTTTTAGACTCAGAAGAAGAGCAAATTGTATTGAAAACCACCAGGTACAGAGCTCTGGCTACAAGCTTGTTTCTTCCATGTTCTTGCTGCAGCCATAATTCTTAAAAATACCAGCAGCTACTTATCACCTTGCCAGTGCTGGGAAATTTACCCATGTAGGTTAAATGGAGAAAAATTTAAAAAATCAGAATAAATTAGAATCTTTTTTGTGAACTATTTAAGCTTTCCTTTGGAAGTGTGAACATTGTAACTCAATTTTAATGTTTGTTTCCCAGGTTCACAGAGCTTAACAATGTCTTTTTTTTTTTTAACTTTCCAGGTACCATTTGCCTTCTTTATTCTGAGGAATTCTTTATTCCTATCTTGTCTTACCGTCGCTCTCTCTCACTCTTTCTAATGAAAAGGAGGTCCCTTTGAGGGTTTTGCTTGGGCAGCAGGTTAAAGGGTTGAGAGAAAAACATGGATTTGCCCTTTAGATATCTAGGCTAATTTCATTCTATCATGATGCTGCAACTTTGAATAGTAATTCTGGGAGCAGCCAGGGGTCTTAAAGGGTTATATGATGTTGAGAAGTTTGCATCCTTCCCCCCACCACGCCCCTCATTCTTTTAAACCTAACCCATTGCAAAAATCAGCTTCATAATGAAACTACATCTGAATCATACCTAAATAAAATGTAGCAATGCCCTTAGGTATTCAGAGACACCTTTACTTTCTAATAAAGTGGTAAGAAACTGAATACAGTTGACCCTCGAACAACATGGGTTTGAACTGCATGGGTCCACTTAAATGTGGATATGGTAATTACTAGAGTGCTACCTAATCTGCAGGTGGTTGCATCCACGGATGTGGAGGAACTGTGGGTATGGAGGGCTGACTATAAGTTACATGCAGATCAACCTCTGCCTTATTCAACAGCCAACTGTAGTTTTTTTTCCCAAATAATTTTGAACAAAATTTTTCCAAAATTTAAATTCTGATAAGTTTCTTAATTGCTCAACCTGTATGTCTAAGTGCACAAGAGTAGTGTCCACTTAACTGGGAAGATGGTAGGTAATTATTGTTTTTAAAAGTTTTTAAACAAATAGTGAAGTATAGTTATAATCATTGTTTTATTACTTGTACCATTATTATTGGCCAGATAGCATTTAAAAAACTTTCCCCATAATGATACAAATACTCTCTTGATGGTTTTCCACTGTTTACATAGTTGAAAGCATGATGAGGAAGTCATCATTACGTTGAGATTTTTCATTTTTCTTTATGAAATCATGTCAAGATCACTGATTCGTTTTCAGTTTCCTTGACCCTTTATGATTTTTAATTCACTGTGGGGCTTTATTAAGATATATCATGTCTGTGGGCTCCTGCAAGATTTCTGTAGGCTGTTTGAAATGTCTTATAATAGACTTGATGGATTCTAGGAGCAGGACTGCATCTGGAGAAGAGATGTCCTTGATCTGAGACCTGTCATTTGTGATTCAAATGGAGGCTGGACAGCCTAGGAGGGAGCAGGTCTTGCAGTGGCCCCTGCCCTCCCTGCCAGGGAGACAGGGCCTTAGTGAAAAGTCACTGAATCCAGAAGACAGTAAAGAGGAGAGACAGGCTGTGTGTGTCCCACACACTTGAGAACAGAAGTCTAAAGTTGTCACAAATACCCAAACACATACTCCCAGGAAGTATTGTGAACCCATGAGATGTCTGCTGTGATTTTGCCAGCACCATCCAAGGATTTTTTTTCCTTGGTGGACCCTAGTGTTCCATTTGAAATCTGCAGGCCAGTTAGTCCTATCTTGTCTCCCGTATCTGATTGCTTATTAGTCCCTCCAGGGTGCTGTCCTCTTCTGTGGTCTCTATACCGCTCCAGGTTTCTTTTCCTCTGGCCCAGCCTCTCTTTCTCTCTCTGTCAGACCTTTCTTGGGAACCGCTGTGCAGCTAAAAGTAACAGTGACATATCTCCTTACATAACACGTTATTAGGCTTAAGAAGCTGTTCTAAGTGCTGTACGTATGTTACTTGTATGGGCTCATTGAATCCTTGTAATGGCTCTGAGGCATAGGCATTGTTATCATGTCCACTTTACAGACAGTGAAATTGAGGCACAGGGAAGTTAATTCACCCATGATCACACAGTAAATGGTAGAACTGGGATGTGAATACGAGAGGAAGTCTTCAGGGTTTGTGTTCTTAGTCATTAAAGTATCCCGCATCTCCCTAGGGTAAAAATTTCCCCCCACACTAAACTTTTCTCAGAATGGTCCTTCAGCTGCCTTTTCTTTGATTATCACATGAAAGTGCAACAACATACTAATTGTGCTTGGCTAGCCGCTTGAAATGTTTCCATGGCCAGGTCTATAGCCTGCCCCAGAAAAGCAACCCCCATACACTATGAGCTCATAACTGAACATTAAGAACCATGTGAGGAAAACCAGAAAAAGAGAGCCAATATAGCAAACAAATGGCAAAATGAACATGGTGAGAAGTAAAAACAATAGAATAATCTAAAAGAAAATTATAAGCACGTTAAAAGCATGGTTACAGATTAAAGAAGGAACAGAGCCATCGTAAGATGACTAGACACTAGAAGTAAAGAGTAGGCAGCTTGCAGTAGGCCCAAGTATAAATCTCAAAAAGGTTAATGCCCAACAAGCTACAAGAAAAATAGTTTTACTACTTCTAGATGAACTGAGAATTGATAAAATGGAAGGAAAACCTGAGAAATAGCTTTCAGTTTGCAGAAGACAATAAATTCATGGAAAGTGGAGAACATGAAAGAGAGGTTAAGAGACTAGAATGAAGTTTAATGTAAGTCTGTTAAGAATTTCAGAAGAAGATAATAGGGAGAAGAAGGGTAGGGAAAAAATTCAAAGAGGCCATGGATGAAAATTTTCTAGAAGTAAGGAAAACATGAATCCTAGGATTGAGGAAGCATGCAAAATTCCAAATATTTCAGTGAGATCACAGAAATTTTATGAGCACGTGAGAGAAACAATGCTCTCATATGCCTTTTGTGCAGGGTCATTTTGATATATATATATATATATAATGTGCAAATTCTTTGACCCTGAAATTGTTTCTAGAAATTTATCTTCAGTAAATAATCAGTCAAATTCCTCCAAATTTAAATATATAAGGATGTTGAACTCAACATTGTATACTAGAGATGTATTGAAAGCAGCTTTAAAAAGCTCATCAATATGCAATAGACAAAATAAACTAGTGTATAACCACAGAAGCATTGTTGCTTTTATGGAGTTGTTAAAATGATGATGTCAATCTATTTTTCTTTATTGTCATAGAAAGATGGTTGATATGGAAAAAGATCTAAAAAACCTGTGAATAGTTGGTCCAACTGGCATAATAAAAATATCTGTATATCTAAATAGGAGTTTGGAAAGATAAATACTTTAAAGTTTACAGATAGTTATCAGTGCGTCAATAATTTTTACTTTCTTTTTAGTCATTTTATGCATTGTCTGATATCAAGTTATACTTTGTAAAGGGAAATCTTTATTTGTAATTTAGATGAGGACGAATGATAGATTAATAGCAGTCCCAGGGAGAGTAGATTTGAACCAATGCCATCATGTTCTACCTCTCATTTCCCTTTTGGTTATGTGTGTTATGAGTGTGTGCTAACTGGTACTGTGCCCACAACCCTGGCACTGAATGTTGTCATGGACTCCAGCATTAGAAAATATAATGTGAATGTGTATGGAGAAGGAATGGATACAGAAACTTGAGTCATCTCTAAAAGGGATTGGGTGATTTAAAACACAAGATATCTAAAATAAAAAAATATCTCAAGGTTGAATATTCTGTTTAAAATATATACTGAATTATCCCTTGATGTACCTTGTAACAGAGAAGGCAATGGCACCCCACTCCAGTACTCTTGCCTGGGAAATCCCATGGACGGAGGAGCCTGGTGGGCTGCAGTCCATGGTGTTGCTAAGGGTCGGACACGACTGAGCGACTTCATTTTCACTTTTCACTTTCATGCATTGGAGAAGGAAATGGCAACCCACTCCAGTGTTCTCGCCTGGAGAATCCCAGGGACAGGGGAGCCTGGTGGGCTGCCGTCTATGGGGTCGCACAGAGTCGGACACGACTGACGCAACTTAGCAGCATCAGTAGTACCTTGTAAAGCTAAGAAGAACCTAAAGTGCTCATGAGATTAAATGATGAAATATGTAATTTCCTTGCTTTGTTGTTGTGTATGTATTTGTGTACATGTACGTGTGTACTCATGTGCACACACACACACTTTTTTATAAAATGTGTGGCTGATCAAACTTGAGTAAGAGTACCCCTCGCCTGATACTTTCTTCTAATTCAGGTTCTTAGAGCCAAATGATCAGTTTTTAAATGAGGAAAGAGAGAAGTAGTTTAGAGAAGGAACAAAACACAGAGGTTTAGCTGTAGTTCTTAATAGGAAAAGGGGTTAGGTTTCAGATGCCACCTAGAGTTTTGTAAATAAGTGAAGATAAAATGTGACTACAGCCATCTCAGATTTTTCAATACTAACTTGACGAAAACAAGTTTTCTCATTCATAAGTGTAGACATACTAATAAGATGTGTGATTAAGAAAAATAAAAAGTGTGCCCTTCATAATTGGGAGAGAGAAAGATAAGAGAGTTCGAATATGAAGAAAATGATATCTGAGATTAGTTTCAGCTAAGTTGTGAAACAGTTTACTGTGTACATGAGAGACGGTGATACACACCCTCTTCTCTCCTTTGCAATGAATTTTCTTGTTTGTTACATAAAATATTTTATTCAGCGTAGCCTCAGTTCAGTTCAGTCACTCAGTCATATCTGACTCTTTGCGACCCCATAGACTGCAGTATCCTAGGCTTCCCTGGCCATCACCAATTCCCAGAGCTTGCTCAAACTCATGTCCATTGAATCAGTGATGCCATCCAACCATCTCATCATCTGTCATCCCCTTCTCCTCCTGCCTTCAATCTTTCCCAGCATCAGGGGCTTTTTCAAACAGTCAATTCTTCGCATGAGGTGGCCAAAATATTGGAGTTTCAGCTTTAGCATCAGAACTTCCAATGAATACCCAGTACTAATCTCTTTTAGGATGGACTGGTGGATCTCCTTGCAGTCCAGGGGACTCTCAAGAGTCTTCTCCAACACCACAGTTCAAAAGCATCAATTCTTCAGCTTTCAGCTTTCTTTATGGTCCAACTCTCACATCCATACATGAACACTGGAAAAACCATAGCTTTGACTAGACACACATTTGTTAGCAAAGTAATGTTTCTGCTTTTTAATATGTTTTCTAGGTTGGTCATAGCTTTTCTTCCAAGGAGCAAGCATCTTATAATTTCATGGCTGCAGTCACCATCTGCAGTGATTTTGGAGCCCAGAAAATGAAGTTTCTCACTGTTTCCATTGTTTCCCCATCTATTGGCCATGAAGAGATGGGACCAGATGCCATGATCTTCGTTTTCTGAATGTTGAGCTTTAAGTCAACTTTTTCACTTTCCTCTTTCACTTTCATCAAGAGGCTCTTTAGTTCTTCTTCGCTTTCTGCCATAAGGGTGGTGTCATCTGCATATCTGAGGTTACTGATATTTCTCCCAGCAATCTTGATTTCAGCTTGTGCTTCAGCCAGCCCAGCATTTTGCATGATGTATTCTGCGTATAAGTTAAATAAGCAGGGTGACAATATACAGCCTTGATGTACTCCTTTCCCAATTTGGAACCAGTCCATAGTTCCATGTCCCATTCTAACAGTTGCTTCTTGACCTGCATACAGATTCTCAGGAGGCAGGTCAGGGGGTCTGGTATTCTCATCTCTTTTAGAATTTTCCGTAGTTCATTGTGATCCACACAGTCAAAGGCTTTGGTGTAGTTAATAAAGCAGAAGTAGATGTTTTTCTGGAACTCTCTGGCTTTTTCTATGATCCAATGGATGTTGGCAATTTGACCTCTGGTTCCTTTGCCTTTTCTAAGTCCAGCTTGAACATCTCGAAGTTCTTGGTTCACGTATGGTTGAAACCTCACTTGGAGAATTTTGAGCGTTACTTTGCTTGCATGTGAGATGAGTGCAATTGTGCAGTAGTTTAAATATTTTTTGGCATTGCCTTTCTTTGGTATTGGAATGAAAACTGACCTTTTCCTATGAAAAGGCTTTCCAGCGTAACCTACGAAGTGACAAAGATTAATAGTGATAGAGAAAAAGAGAATGCTAAGGGTCTTCATTTATGTCTTTATAGAAAGTCCCCTGGTGGACTGGAGATAGCCTCAGTATTGACAACGATGATATTATGACACTCTCTTCATGTCAGGTTTCTTTAAGTGGGCAGTTTTGTTATTGGATGGTTATCAGATTTTAAGTCCTGTCTGTAAAACTTAAGTGAAGAAACATGCTTCAGCAAGATCCTATCTGCGTTTCAGTGGGAAAAGACCAGGAAAAAGATCCCCATATAGATGGAGCTTCAAATACATCATTATTGCTCAGCTTATAACCTTGGTGACAGGAGAGCTTGATGGGCCTAAGATAGTGGTATTAGTATAAACAGCTCTTGTATTGAACACGTGTGTATATATTCCCACTGCAAATTTCGTCTCACTGAGGCAGCATACTTATGTAACCAAAGTTTGTTAGAGAATTTCCTGGAAGCAGCTGGCCTACTTACCTAAACATAGTGCCTTTTTTTTTCCTGGCAAATAAGAAGTAGCTGTAGAATATTGTATTTGAAGAGAGACTCTTGACAGAAAGTTATGTCAACATCTGAGGCACTGAGGCAGCTCCTGGGGTGACTTTGGCTGCAGCCCTGAACTCTGCTATCCCCTCCCCTGGCATCATGACTCTCCTTCTGTGTGAGGCTGAGCTGCCAGCTCAGTTCACTAGAGGGCATCTCTGTGCCTGTACTCAAGAGGCAGCAGTATTCTTGGTCATGACTGATTGGCCGTGTGGACTGGGGTCTCTCACCAGGTGAGAGCCTCCCTAGTAGAATAGGCTGCCTGGTATACCTGAGCACGTGGGCCCTGTGAGACCCTGGGGATAAGGGCTAGACATGGCAGTTAGTTCTGAAACTTCAGTCTGGGGCCAGCTTGTTACAAATGCAAGTTTCCAATTCTATACCTGTAACTGTGAGACAGGATATCTGATATAGTAGCCCTTATGCATAGTAAGGTTTGGGAGCTGCTGACTTAGAACAGCCTCTTGTGATATTCCAAATACAAAAGGGTTATTTTATTGCAGGGACTTTTAGTTGTTATTTGTCTTTTTACAAATTCATTCATCTAAATATTTGTTGAACGCCTATTCTGTGCTAGGTACTGAACTAGGCAGTGGAATTATAATAGTGAACAAGATTGACATTTTTTTTTTGTCTTCATAAAATGAAGGGAAAATGAATAAACAAATGAATAATTATGAAAGCTAAGAAGGCCACAGTATTTAACAGAGTATAGTGGAGGGAGGAACAGTGAATGTTTAAAATAAAAATATGGTTAGAGAAGGCCTCTCTGAGGAGGCAGCAGTTGTACTAAGACCTGGATTAAAAAGAATCAATCAGACATACAAGGACCTTGCTGGGCAGTATAAAAGCTTGTACCCAGGTACTGAAACTGAATCAGCCTCAATGTGCTTCAAGAATAGAAAAAAAGAGCAGTATGACCATGCCCAGCAAGCCAGGGGCAGCGTGGTGTGAGATTAGGCAGGTTGGTCCCAGATTGTGTAGGTTCGGGAGGACAGTGGATAGGCAGAACAGACTGAGAGGGAATGGAGAATCCAACATTTAGTGGCAAACAGGAGCTGGAGTTGGGAGGAGAGGCCTAGTCTGGGGCGTGAATGTGAGGGTCATTAGTGTTTCAAAAGCAAGACATCTCAATGGATAATTTAACCTAGTAAGAGGCTGCAGAGAGAAGGTGGGAAAGGGCCTGGTCAAGAAGACTAGGAGCCTCTAGGATTGGGAGAGGTGGGAGAGGTGGGAGGGTGGGAGAAACACCAGGAGACTGTGGGCCTGTGGAAGCCACAGGAGGAGAATGCTTAGAGGGAGGCAAGTGTGTTATAGAGGCTAAAGATCTAGACAGTGCAGGCCTCTTCAGTGGCCGCCAGCTGCATGTGGCTATGGCGCACTTGAAATGTGACTAATGTGAACTGAAAATATGTTTAAGTGTAAAATAAAATGTACAGCATGCACACCTAAAATGAATATAATGTTATGTATTAATTATATTTCAATTTAAAAATGCATGCCAAATTTCAAAGATGTGGTACAAAAACAAGAATGGACTTATTGGTACAAAAATAGAAAAAGTACTATTTCATTAGTACTTTTTAAAGTAGTAATAACATGTTGAAATGATATTATATAGCATAGATTGGGGTCAATAAAATACTCTACTAGAATTTCACCTGCTTCTTTTTAGTTTTAAAAAACATGGCTAATAGAAAACTCTAAGCCACATGTGTGTAATGCAGAGTTTGGTAACTGGAGGTCATTTGCAAGCTTTAACAGAGTAGACTGGCTGAGATTTAGTAATACTTAGCCAATTGTTTATACTCAGGTGAGACAGGATCATCATGATAATGCTTATTATGCCTGAAATTAAATAACAAAACTCACCACTAAAAATTCTTCTAGACTTTTTGATATGTATGAAAGTGATTTAATAATTTCACATAAATTGATGATATAATATGGCCTTTAAGTTCTTTGAAATGAACTCCCAAATGTGGCTTTTCAATCTTTTTTTTTTAACCTGCATTCTCCTTCTTTCCTTTCTGTCTTCTTTCTTTTTATCTAAAAATTCTTTTGTTTTTATTTTTGCCTATCTGGCCAGGAAACTTCATGGTGTTATGGTCGACTTGCCGCACAACCGTGTTCAAATCTGTCACCAACAGGTTCATTAAAAACCTGGCCTGCTCGGGGATTTGTGCCAGCCTGGTCTGCGTGCCCTTCGACATCATCCTCAGCACCAGTCCTCACTGTTGCTGGTGGATCTACACCATGCTCTTCTGCAGGGTTGTCAAGTTTTTGCACAAAGTCTTCTGCTCTGTGACTATCCTCAGCTTCCCTGCCATTGCCTTGGACAGGTAAGATTAGGTAGCCAGGGGTGTAGCTTTTTAAAAGTGTACTGAAAAATTAGCATTGTGAAGCACAGTGAATAGCTGATGTTCCAAATATTGCTTGTGGTCAAGAGAAAGAGAATCAACTGCTGAAACAGATGCCTCACAAAAGCCAGCAGCCCCGAAAAATGGGGCTGTTGAGAAAAGATGTGGTGTGAAGGAGATTACATCATGAGGGTGCCGGGGCAGAGCTGGGGCATGATATATTTCAGTCTGGTTGGAGTTGGCCATATTTGCTTTGCAATTTGCAGTAGCTTGTTCATCAGATTGCTAACTCTGCAATTAGGGCCTTTTGATGATGGATGAAAACATTTCTGGAAGAACAAGAGAACAAACAATTCAGTAGTTATTTAACAAGTGATTAGGCAGTCTGTTGGACCTGGCCAGATAGCACCAGAAATTCCTTTGGAGGATTTATTTCCAAGGTTTTATACTGTGATGGTGATTGCTTTCTCTTCCCATCACTTTTTAATGGATGCCCATTTGAAATAAATCTTACATCGTACATCCTACTATTGCTATTATATATAATTTGATCAAATTTATCACAGTGAAGGGTAAGATTTCAGTAATCAACAGCTTCCTGCCTTTTTTTGTTGTCATTGCCAGCATTTCATGAATACAGTTGAGATAATAATACATTTTAGAGAACAGAATTAAATAAGCACACAAGAATTTAAAAATATTTTGTGTCCACAAGAATGTTTGATTTCAAGATTTACGAAAAGGAGAAGTTGCTATGTGAAATGGGCTGATTCTTCTGACTTTATATCCTGTGATAAATTTAACTATGTTTTAGGTAAATTTAGAATTCTAATACTCTCTGACTATTTAAAACATGCTTAAACCTTAATGACCTTTTGAGGGTATAGGCTGCAAAATCTATCTCTGGAGTCACTTCACCCTATCTGACTTGGAACCCAGATTTCATTAGCTGCCCAGTGTCAGCTTCATGACGGGACACAAAGTCATACAAAGCCTTCTGCATACTAGCAGAAATCATTGACTTTGTACTTAAAAGAGGGATCTTGGAGCCAGAAGTCTGATTTTAAGTCCTATCTGTGCTGTTTCCTTGCTGGTGGCTTTGGGCAAACCTCTCTGAGCCTCAGTTTCCTCAGGGGTAAAAAGAACTAAATGAACTATTTGAGGCCTGTGTTTAGACAGGCTGCACTGAGATATATATATATATATATATATATATATATTTTTTTTTTTTTTTTCCTAGTCTTCCCTTCTGTTTGGGACATTCTTTCTTAGATAAATTGTCTGCAGTCCTTTTACCACTAGAGAGCCACTGCAGCTCTTTGACACTTTCTGCTTAGAAACTCACCATCCACAGGAGCAGACGAGGCAGGTGACAAAGCCAAGTGACATGGACCAGTTTGGAGTTGTGGTCTGCCTTCTTTTACCTGGGGGTCATCACTCAACAGGCCCTTTACTACAGCACCATATAAATTTAGGGTATATGGCATAATGGATTTTCTTACACATATTGTGAAATGGCTCACTAAAAATTTAGCTGGAGAATTCTCTGGCAGGCAAGTGGTTAAGGCTTCACCTTTCAGTGCAGGGGGTGTGGGTTCTGATCCCTAATCAGGGGGCTAAGATCCCACATGCCTCATGGCTGAAAAGTCAAAACATAAAACAGAGGTGATACTGTAACAAACTCAATAAAGACTTTAAAAATGGTCCACATTAAAAAAACGCTAAAAAAATGAGATAACATCCATCATCTCATGTAGAAACATATCATTTTCCTTATGATGAGAACTGTTACAGTCTACTCTTTTATCTTTTAAAAATAGTTTTATTTATTTTTGGCTATGTTGGGTCTTTTTTGCTGTTCAGGCTTTTCTCTAGCTGCAGAGAGCAGGGGCTGCTCTCCAGTTGCAGTGTGCAGGCTGCTCGTGGCTGTGGCTTCTCTTGTTGCTGTTCCTGGTCTCTAGAGCATAGGCTGAATAGTTGTGGCACACAAGCTTGGTTGCTCCACAGCCTGTGGGATCCTTCCGGGTCAGGGATTGAACCCATGCCTTCTGCATTGGCAGGCAGATTTTTACCCCTGAGCAACAAGGGGAGCCCCTTGACCTACTCTTTTAACAACTTACTTCATTCCTTTTTATTGCTGAATAATTTTCCATTGGATGCATATACCACAGTTTATTTATCTGTTCACTAGTTAAGGGACATTTGGGTTGTTGCCACATTTTGGATCTTGTGAATAATGCTGCTATGAATCCTGAAGGTTTTTTTAAGAATAGGATGCAACAAGAGTGGAAACACATCATTCAGGACAGATTGCTATTCCACCTAGAACAATAATCCCTGTGGGTTATTTTTGAGCTTCTGGTTTTAGGCAAGAAAATACATAAATAATAAGAAATCCATATTATCTTTCCAGCAGAAAATCTACTTTTTTGCCATCATTTTAAAGCTTTTTTCCAGTGTATCTTTTACTTTATTTTTTTATTGAACTATAGTTGATTTACAATGTTTCAGGTGTACAACAAAGGGATTCAGTTTTATATATATATATGTATATATATAATCTTGCCAGATTCTTTTCCATTTTAGGTTACTACAAAATATTGAATATAGTTCCCGGTGCTGTAATAGTAGGTCTTTATTTGTATTGTTTATCTATTTTATGTATAGTATTGTGCATCTATTAATGGGCTTCCCAGGTGGTGCTAGTAGTAAAGTACCTGCCTGCCAATGCAGGGGACATAAGAGACTTGGGTTTGATCCCTGAGGCAGGAAGATCCCCTGAAATGGCAACCAACTCTAGCATTCTTGCCTGGAGAATCCCATGGACAGAGGAGCCTGGCAGGCTACGGTCCATAGGGTCGCAAAAAGTGAGACATGACTGAAACGGCTTAGCACATGTGTTACTATCAAATTCCTATTTTTTAAAAAAGGTAAGCAAGTTCTTTTAGTAGAAAAGCAAGGTTGGTAGATCCCTATTTCATTATTTAGTGATTACTCAAAAGCATAAGTGTGGTGCACATGAAGACAAAGGGAGAACGTCCTTTCTCTCACTTCTTTCTCAGATATTTGTTTCATGGCACCAAGTCAGCAAGTTAATTGGGAGGCCGTGTGCACGTCTGCCTCATTCTCTAGACACGTGCACTCCAACAGAATGATGTCTAGTGAACCTGTGCACTCGTGTTGCATCTATTTCCCGACATATAATGGAATCAGAGATGATGGGAAACTGGGGTTCGTTACATGTCTTTTAGCAAATGGGAATCAGAGATAGTGGACATGTATTCTTGTGTTGGTGTGGCGCCATCATATTGGATTTGTTAAATGATGAATAGAAAAGTTTCTCTATATTCAGAGAGAAAAAATTGAGAGTGTGCATAGCTTACACATTTCTTTCTCTTTTTTCCCCTCCCAGAAAGTGGTCTAGAATACATTTTACCGTGCTCCATCCACCTTGGTCATCCATGGTCATGTGTGTCTGCATCGTCTCTTCCCCAGCTTGTCCCCTGACAGACTCCACCACAGCACCACTTTCTCTTGACATTTTCCCAGGTGCTCCCCTTCCCCTGCCTCCTCTATGCATGCCTCCAGGAGAGCCATCTTCTCCTCAGTTATAATTGTTTGCTTACATGCCATTTTCCCCCATGTAGTTTAGAAACATTCTTGTGTATCCTTTCATCTTTGCAGCCCAGTGCCTGGCACAATACGGAGCACACGGGTTGTGCTCAGAAATCCTAGTGACAGGAAAGCACACATGCTCGGGGGGCCCCGTGAGGAAATACGTGTTAATAGCGTGGGAAGGCCGACTCCAGCGTTAGGTGACTGTGCAGATGTGGGCTGAGCTAAGGGTGAAGAAACTTGCTGTATCTCTGAGGGCTACTGACTGCCCATTCAAGACAGATGTGGTTCTAGGGGTTTAACAAATTACTCAGTTTCCCCAAGTCATGGGTGATATTGAAACAAGGTGCTTTGGGAATTCTGATTAGGTGATTATAGAATAATCAAGTCAAGCTTGAAGGAAAAAAATCTCTGATTTTAACAAAGATATAACTGTGCAGGTGTTTTAGACCTACAGATTGCTCTTAGGGGTCCTGAGCAATTATCATGTAATAAATGGCTACTGAGCCCACAAAATTTTTTCAGTGGAATTGATTTTGAAGGACTTTGTCAGAGTCTGTCCCTCACTTTGGGTTCTTTTGCCCCAGCAGCTGTAAATGCTTATGATACCCATGCATATATACTGCAGCATGAGTTTGCTTTGGATTTGTGTGCAAATTTCTCTCTCTTCATGGCTTTGAAAATTGACCGTAAGCTATTTACAAACTACCCTTTACCCTTAAATTGAAAAAGAGTGCCTTCACAGCAGATGGAGATATCATTTATATTGAGGGCACTCTTTGGGATTTAGTGCTGGTGGCAATAATTATAAAGCTAACAATGAATTGTATGGCAAAGTCCTCAAAACTTAGGGTCTAGCTCCAAATTCCCCTAGTGATCTCCTCTGTCTTAGGCAGAATGAAAGAACTCGACCCTTTCTTTCCTCGCTCCTACTTTTAGTAATATAAATTCCCCTAATTTAAAGGGTATCTTCTTCTGTGAAATGAATTTTGCTTGTGCATTTGGCAGGTACTACTCAGTCCTCTATCCACTGGAGAGAAAAATATCTGATGCCAAGTCCCGAGAACTAGTGATGTACATTTGGGGCCATGCGGTGGTGGCCAGTGTCCCTGTGTTTGCAGTGGCCAACGTGGCCGACATCTACGCCATGTCAACCTGCACGGAAGCCTGGAGCAACTCTGTGGGCCACCTGGTTTACGTTCTGGTCTACAACATCACCACGGTCATCGTGCCTGTGGCTGTGGTGTTCTTCTTCTTAATCCTGATACGCCGGGCCCTGAGTGCCAGCCAGAAGAAGAAGGTCGTCATAGCAGCACTGCGGACCCCACGGAACACCATCTCTATCCCCTATGCCTCCCAGCGGGAGGCTGAGCTGCATGCCACGCTGCTGTCCATGGTGATGGTCTTCATCTTATGCAGTGTGCCCTACGCCACGCTGGTCATCTACCAGACAGTGCTCAATGTCCCCGACACGTCTGTCTTCTTGCTGCTCACGGCCATTTGGCTGCCCAAAGTCTCTCTGCTGGCGAACCCTGTGCTTTTTCTTACTGTGAACAAATCTGTCCGCAAGTGCTTGGTAGGGACCTTGGTCCAACTGCACCACCGCTACAGCCGCCGAAACGTGGTGGGCACAGGGAGTGGGATGGCTGATGCCAGCCTGGAGCCCAGCATGCGCTCAGGCAGCCAACTCCTGGAGATGTTCCACATTGGGCAGCAGCAGATCTTCAAGCCCACGGAGGACGAGGAAGAGAGCGAAGCCAAGTACCCAGGCTCAGGGGCTCTCCAGGCCAAGGAGCTACTTCCCACCTCCCTGGAGGCAGAGCTGGGACCACAGTTTGCAGCTCCCGCACCACCGCCGGGCACCGTGGACTCTATCTCCCAGTAGCACCAGCAGTGTCTGTGGAATCTGAGACATTTCCCGACAAGTATTCTCTGCAGTTTGGCTTTGGGCCTTTTGAGTTGCCCCCCCAGTGGCTCTCAGAGACCCGAAACAGCAAGAAGAGGCTGCTTCCTCCCTTGGGTAACACCCCAGAAGAGCTGATCCAGACAAAGATGCCCAAGGTAGGCAGGGTAGAGCGGAAGATGAGCAGAAACAATAAAGTGAGCATCTTCCCAAAGGTGGATTCCTAGCATGGCTTGTGAATCCTTGGAAGCCACAGGCCTTTCCACATTCCTGCTCTTCTTTCACTGGACCTGTGATTTGTATGATCTCATTGCAACTCAGCATGGGTTGATTCCTGCTCTGTGGGCCAAGTGCTTATGAACGAGAGGGAAATCTATATATCAAATCGAATGTCCTCTTTATTGAGGGTGTGTATATCTATCTATCTATCTATATGTTCGTCTCAGTGATCCAAGTCCTTAGTAAAGTCCATGTTCCTGACTGTGGAGACAAAAGCTGGGTAGTGGGGAATGGGTCTTGGGTGGGAACTTCATGTACATTTTCTGAGGATATCTCAGTTTTGGGGCCCTGCAGAGAGTACAC
Organism: Aepyceros melampus; assembly: GCA_006408695.1. NCBI lineage: Eukaryota > Metazoa > Chordata > Mammalia > Artiodactyla > Bovidae > Aepyceros > Aepyceros melampus. Next base: position 806,052 of record SJXQ01009313.1, read on the forward strand.
ATAGAAGAGAGCGTCTATGGAGTGCCAAAGGGAGCAAGTACTCTAAGAGAAGCCCAAGATAATTATGGAGCCATGTGACCATAAAGAAAATGCCTATTAGATTGATTTTAAAATGTGAAAGAAGTGAAGAAAGACTGAGAAATACCCACACTCTGTAGTCTTTAATCTTCCCAGATGATCTCATGAGAAAGATTCTATGCAGCAATCAGCAGGGGTAAAGATATTGAAAATTATGATCTTGTGCCAACTTCTGGAATTAAAAATCATTTCAAAAGGCAAAGTTAGTATACATGGGAGCCTCTGGAAATGTCAAGCTAAAAATTGATTAGGAGAGGAGATTTTTCCCAAAAGAGTGGGAAAAGTTTAGTTCTCTTCCAAGGAAGACTCCAGATCCCAGGTGTTGCCAATTTCATTTTCATCTGTTTGTATGACTCCCTTCTTTTTGGGCATAAAGGAGGAACAAAACATAAAAGAATTCATCATTGTAAAATGCCAAGGCAACACCTAGCCCAGGTAAGCTCTTGGCTTCCTGTTTCCCAACGAAGTTATAGCAGGAACCAGACAGGATAGGAGAGGGAGGACAACGTCCTCAACTGACCAGTCACCTGGGGGCTCTCACAAGTGATTCGAGACCACTGAACTCAAAGTACAGGTGACACTTCACTCTTAATGGGAGCAAATCAAGCACCAGCTCTGCTCTGTTCTGATGGGTGTTTGTTCTTGTTCATTGTACCTAAGGGAGCCAATCCAGTACCTTGAGCAAGCTTGAAGGGTGGGGGCATACTCAGTGGCAAGCAGCACATCCCAAAGGCAGTGGTCCTCGCAGATCTCCTTGAACCACACTGGCCCTTGTCCCTTGGAGGAAGGTCAGACTGTGTGCAGGGAATTTCTTTTTTCTGTCCTTTCCTGGTGTGCTGTCTTGTGATTCCTGACTATGAACCCAAAGACCCTTCTCCCCAGGCGGGAGTGCCTTCCTCTCTGTTTGTCTCTTCTGTACATTGTGTGCTCACAGTGGAAACAGGGGCCTGCCTGCCACCCCCTCTCTCAGGGCCCTGCATGCCCTCTGTAACTCCTCACGTCCTGATGCTTCATCGTGTGGCCCTTCAAGCTTATCTTTCAAACATTCACAACTGTAACAGCTTTCATCAAGAAGGAACATAATCTGTCAGAAAACTGTGTCCACTTGAGAAGAATCTGTCAAATGTAGCCACATTGATGTTCTGATAATGTACATGTACAGCTAAGTTCTGGTGAGCCAGACTTTGGTAGATATTTCTTATTTATGTTTGAAGTGGTTGGTTGACATCTAACACATCATGGCCAGGTGTATTTCTATACTCTTTGAAGAATTATGTTTTAATAAAAAAATCAAAAACAGTTTCTAAACTCAAAAAAAGTTGTATGGGTGATTTTTTCCCCCTCTTTCAAGTGGTGTACTATTGAACCTCTCTCTTCCTGCATGATCTCAAGTGAAAGGTATTTATTTTCTTCCCCAAATGTAGATACAGCATTCTAGTAGCATTTTTGTATGGTGTTGCAACTTGAAAAATGAATTCCCAAAGAAGAAAGTGCAGTGTTTGAATAATGTCCCCAACCTGGTTTCCAAATAGAATTGGTGGCTGGACTACTTAAACCTGTAGGTGGAGCTACACTGGGAAGAGTATAGTGCAGCTGTCATTACCCCTTATGGTTGGGACCATGGCCTTGAAGTCTGATGGTCAGTGTTTGAATCCTGACTCTACCGTTGACCCACCTTGTGATCTTCAGCAGGTGAGGTAATCTCCATGTATCTTGGTTTCCCCTCTGTAAAATGGGGAGGTAATAACTGTGTCAGAAGCTGCTGTTGCCCTGACTCTCATATTTCACCTCTAATTTTAGCCATGTCTGCAGTGGGCCATTGTTGGCTGCATCCATTTACCTCCCTGAGAGCCATCAAGGCCTTGCTCCTCTCCTTTCTGCCCTGGGAGAGCTCCCTAGCTCTGGGGGTTAACCCTTGACCAGTGGGGCATGGGCGTCAGTAGAGAAGTGCCCCTGCTTCCTGTCTTTCTGCAAGACAACTGTGGGAGGCATCTTTCTACTTCTCAGGAGGTCAAGCAGCTTGAGTCCCTATTGTCCACCATGGTGTCTGATTAATGCAGCCTTTTATTGACTCCTTTTCTTTCTCTGTGTGGCTTTCTCTATCCTCATTCATGCCCTCAAGGATTACCTCCCCAAAACCAACCACCCAAAGCCCTTATCTCAAGCTCTGTTTTCAGGGGAATCCAATAGTATACCTCATGGGGTAGCCCTGAGGACTAAATGGCATGGTCTGTTCAACACAGAGCCTGAAACAGAGTAAAACTGTATCAACAGTAGGGCTTCAGTTCAGTTCAGTTCAGTCACTCAGTTGTGTCCGACTCTTTGCCACCCCATGAATCGCAGCACACCAGGCCTCCCTGTCCATCACCAACTCCCGGAGTTCACTCACACTCATGTTCATCGAGTCGGTGATGCCATCCAGCCATCTCATCCTCTGTTGTCCCCTTCTCCTCCTGCCCCCAATCCCTCCCAGCATCAGAGTCTTTTCCAATGAGTCAACTCTTCACATGAGGTGGCCAAAGTACTAGAGTTTCAGCTTTAGCATCATTCCTTCCAAAGAACACCTAGGACTGATCTTTAGAATGGACTGGTTGGATCTCCTTGCAGTCCAAGGGACTCTCAAGAGTTTTCTCCACCACCACAGTTCAAAAGCATTAATTCTTCGGCACTCAGATTTCTTCACAGTCCAACTCTCGCATCCATACATGACTACTGGAAAAACCATAGTTTTGATTAGATGGACCTTTGTTGGCAAAGTAATGTCTCTGCTTTTTAACATGCTGTCTAGGTTTGTCATAACTTTCCTTCCAAGGAGTAAGTGTCTTTTAATTTCATGGCTGCAATCACCATCTGCAGTGATTCACCTGGCTACATTAAAAACAGTGGTTGAGGTTTTTTTTGCAGTGTTATTCAGAAAATAATACTAAACTGATGTTTTCACCAGTTACCCCAACAATTATTTGTATTCATAATGATGATACTTTGAGGCAGTTGTGCATAGTCACTCAACCATGTCCGACTCTTTGCAGCCCCCTGGACTGTAGCCTGCATGAGGTTTTAGAAGCTAAAATATCTTCCCTGTTAGCTTCTGGCTTAACCAGTGTTTACCCCCATTTGTGCCAAGGCAATAAGTTAGTTAATAGGCAGAATAAAGGCCTAGTGGCCTTCATAGAACTCAAACTGTAATCTCCAGCATGGTGTTACATGAATCTGTAATGGCTAATTATCTCCTGGTTTGTAGGAGCCACTTAATTCCAAACTTAAATGAGTGAATGATATAATAAATGGATAAATAAGAGATACAGCACTTGGATAAGTGGCTAAATCTCTCTGGGCAATGAGCTGAAGTAAGATTTTCTGTCAGAGTTATTGCTGGTTCTCATCGATTTCCTTGAAATGACTCATACAAGGGTTAAAGGCGTTGAATGCAAGGTTTTTGATCTACCTGTCTCTTCAACACCTAAGCCTCTCTGTATGTTCACTAGAGTGAGTGTAAATTCCAAATTTGGAAGGAAGTTCAATATTAAGAAATACAGCTCTAGGAACAAGTATTGGGCATAAACAGTAATCCTTTTGTCCTCTGTATTGATCAGAACTTAGTGGTTAAATCCCTTTTTGCTCCCTTTTAAATTTCTTTCTATATGTGTATTCACTGCAACCCACATACAGAAGGAAGGTAATAGCCACACAAAGGAGGTGCTAGAATGACCAGTGGTGTACCTGTTAAGGCAACAGGTGAGAAAGAACATCACAGATAGGTTAACACTTGAAATATTAACTATATCACAGCAGTGCATCTAATTCCTCTTCCCTCCTTACCTTGCTCAGCTCCTTCACATGTATTGCCTCAGAGAAGGTGGGGTGAAGGCATTCATTACCTCAAAGGAAAGCAAATAGCCTGTGAGTCCCTTTCTAGTTTTTGTGTATCAAAGCCAAGGTCTTAGAAAAGCAGAGGGAACTCTTGGGATTAGCCTAATGGATATTTGGTCCTGATTTTCAAGAGTTGGTGGGTGCTCCTGGCATCCAGTGAGTAAAGGCCAGGGATGCTGCTGAACACCCTGTCATGCACAGGGCAGCCCACGACTGCAAAGACTTATCTGGTCCAAAATATCAATAACACTGGTATAAACAGGTTTTATTTATATACTACTCCCCTAAAGTCCATGAAGAATTGAACTCCAGCTTTCTGCCTCTGGGCTGTTTCTCTGTGAGAAACATTAATCTAAGTTCATGATCATTTAAAAGGCAAATGATACAAGGGATAATATTCTTCTCAAACTCAGCTTTTGAAAGATAATATTAGGACTTTACCTGATTTTAAATATAGATGAAATAATGACTACAGGTCTAGAGAAATGAGAAAATTAGAACTGCATTGAAAAAGAAAATGTACCTAAAACTTTGTACAAGTTTTTCAGTGGTTAACTGGAAGTTGACTTCGAGAAAGACTAATACCTTCTGTCCTTGTGAAGACTGTTTGAACATATAAGAGTTCATTTACATGAACACATCATAAGTGGGAGCAGATGCCTCCATCCATTTCCTAAACATCCACTTTCCTTCCTTCTTCATAATGTCTACTCTATCCCATCTCCAGGGGAGATCATGATTAGAGGAAACTTCTCGCTATATTTAAGACTAATCCATGTATAAATATAAAAATACAAACTAACTTTACAGTTTGAGACCTACAAAAGTCTGTTTAAAAAGCTTCTGAATTTAGCAATGCACCATCAGACTGAACAAAACAAAGAAACAAGAAATCATATGTATCCTTAAGGAGAATTGAGAAAATAAGGAGATTTAGGCCTTCAGGGTCAGAGTGACCAATGGCTTTTTGCTGATATGTCAAATGATGTCAATTTACTCAGATAATTCCTTTGGTTTGGCTGTATGAGCTAGGCAATTGTAGGCTGTTCTGAATTACATTTTCCCCCCATATCTTCTCAATAACAAAGAAGAAATATTTCTTTTTCAAAACAATTTGTATTGGAGTATAGTTGATTTACAATGTTGTGTTAGGTTCTGCTGTATATCAAAGAGAATTACTTATACATATATCCACTCTTTCTAAGTTTCTTTTCCTGCATGGGTCATTACAAAGTATTGAGAAGAGTTCCCTGCCTTTTAGGGGCTTCCCTGGTGGCTCAGACAGTAAAGAATATGCCTGCCTGTAATGCAGGAGACACTGGTTTGATCCCTGGGATGGGAAGATCCCGTGGAGTAGGAAATGGCAACCCCTCCAGTATTTTTGTCGGGAAAATCCCATGGACAGAGGAGCCTGGCAGACTATGGTCCATATGATTGCAAAGAGTTGGACGTGACTAAGCAACACTTTCACTTTCTCTAGCTTTTAGTTTTTATTGGAGTATAGTTGAAGGTGTATTTATTAAAGCACTTTTAAGAAGTACTGCTTTTTAAGAGTAAGTTTGCTTCAGAATAATGCTAGTGTGCTTCAGAGATTAATTTAAAACCCCCATCATATTATAGGTAAATATGTATAAAATATAGAATGCAATAGATTAAACTATTCTAGAATTGTATTTATTTATCATTAACCATGTACTTTAAAAAGCTAAAGTGAAGGTAATATAAATTTCTTTGCAATAACTACTTCAGATCATTAGAATATTAGAAGATCTTAATTAATTTTAACTTATAATTCTCTCTGCCTCAAAGTTTATTCCTGTGGTAGCATTTGGCTTCTCTTTGCCTGCTTTGTATTTATATATGATTCACTGTAGGATATTAAAGCACAGTCCACAGACTTCTGTAGGAAATGATATGATCTCTATTTTGCAGATGGGAAAACTAGACACACAGATGGCCCTAAGAGATGAAGCAAATTAGAGACAGAGCTAAAAACGGTGCAGAAGGTATTAAGAACCAGCTCTTCTACTGCCTCCTCCAAAGCACGGATGATGGTTATCATCTCTCACTATTATGACTATTTTTTGAATACCCACTTGGCACATATTATTAAACTATGCTGGAGACTGTATTAAAAGTCTTAATGCCTGACAGCTGTTTTCTCAATCTTATTTCCCAAAGTTCCTTCTGCTTCATGATTTCCTGTTTCGTGATACAGTCATTCAGTTCAAATAAATGTTAAGAAACTTACTGCAATGCCAAAACTGAGATCACTCAGCTGAGAGTACTCAGAGTCGTCATCTTCTGCCTCAGTTATTTATCATTAACCATGTACTTTAAAAAGCTAAAGTGAAGGTAATATAAATTTCTTTGCAATAACTACTTCAGATCATTAGAATATTAGAAGATCTTAATTAATTTTAACTTATAATTCTCTCTGCCTCAAAGTTTATTCCTGTGGTAGCATTTGGCTTCTCTTTGCCTGCTTTGTATTTATATATGATTCACTGTAGGATATTAAAGCACAGTCCACAGACTTCTGTAGGAAATGATATGATCTCTATTTTGCAGATGGGAAAACTAGACACACAGATGGCCCTAAGAGATGAAGCAAATTAGAGACAGAGCTAAAAACGGTGCAGAAGGTATTAAGAACCAGCTCTTCTACTGCCTCCTCCAAAGCACGGATGATGGTTATCATCTCTCACTATTATGACTATTTTTTGAATACCCACTTGGCACATATTATTAAACTATGCTGGAGACTGTATTAAAAGTCTTAATGCCTGACAGCTGTTTTCTCAATCTTATTTCCCAAAGTTCCTTCTGCTTCATGATTTCCTGTTTCGTGATACAGTCATTCAGTTCAAATAAATGTTAAGAAACTTACTGCAATGCCAAAACTGAGATCACTCAGCTGAGAGTACTCAGAGTCGTCATCTTCTGCCTCAGGTCCTCCTTGTTAATTTTGAGTCTGAAAGAAGTGAAAGTGAAAGTCACTCAGCCGTGTCTGACTCTTTGAGGCTCCATGGACTATACAGTCCACGGAATTCTCCAAGCCAGAACACTGGAGTGGGTAGCTGTTCCCTTCTCCAGGGGCTCTTCCCAACCCAGGGATTGAACAGGGGTCTTCTGCATTGCAGGCAGGTTCTTTACCAACTGTGCTATCAGGGAAGCTCTGCTGCTGCTGCTGCTGCTGCTGCTAAGTCACTTCAGTCGTGTCCGACTCTGTACGACCTGATAGACGGCAGCCCTCCAGGCTCCCCCGTCCCTGGGATTCTCCAGGCAAGAACACTGGAGTGGGTTGCCATTTCCTTCTCCAATGCATGAAAGTGAAAAGTGAAAGTGAAGTCGCTCAGTCGTGTCCTACTCTTAGCGACCCCATGGACTGCAGCCCACCAGGCTCCTCCATCCATGGGATTTTCCAGGCAAGAGCACTGGAGTGGGGTAGGGAAGCTCTGAGTCTACCCTTCGTCTCTACCCTTAGTTGAATTTGAGAGTCATTGCCTTCACATCACTCTCACCCAATGCTCAACCATACTCTTCCATGCAGGCATACAAAATGTTAATAAGATTCCTTCATTCATAACAGTAAGTATTATTGCATTTATCACACACTATTGTGATGGAATATGTGTTTGAGACATGGTCCCTGCCCTCTGGACAGCTTAAGGGAGAAAAAAAACCCACAAGAGACAGAGAGCAGAAATGATCAAATGCTGACAAAAGTGCTGAGGGAGGGACAATAAAAATTATCCTTTACCAAGAGTGTGCGTCTTCCCCAGCGATCTTGTTTTCACAGATGGCAAATTTTTCTTTAAATCCAGGAAATTTCTTCCTCCATAAAATGCCCATTTACTTCATATATTCATAGCACTTAGAATTTGGAAGCTCTTAGCCTAGTTATATACCACCTCTGTAATTTAATATGAAGAAATGGATGCCCAGGAGATTAAGCAATTTTTTTCAAGGCCATGGACCAGAACTCATGAGTTTCAAAAATGCCTAATCCATAAGCAAGATGTGTGGAGGGGAAACCAGTGCTTTAAAACGTCTTTTCCATGACACTGAGAAGATGAAATATTTCTCTAACTAATGCCTTCCATTTTCTTCCTGCTCTTATCATGAATAGATAGGTAACTACTACATATTGGCACTCAGAAATCCCCCTTACTTCTGATGCTTGCTGTCTAAAATGAGTGGTGGTGAGGAGTTGGAGAGTATTAATATGACCATCTAGTACCTGCCTCTGACAGGCTCTCCAAGCAACTAGGTATGACGAGAGAAAGGCTGAAAAGCTCACTTGCTCAGAAATAGCTTACTAGAGGATTTGACTCAGGGTAAGTGACCAACATAAAGGTAGACAAATGAATGCAGGAATGCAAGTGTGCCACCTGAGTACAAAATTCCTGTAAATTTGGGCCAAGTTAACGAGCGCCGAAGAATTGATGCTTTTGAACTGTGGTGTTGAAGAAGACTCTTGAGAGTCCCTTGGACTGCAAGGCGATCCAACCAGTCCATTCTAAAGGAGATCAGTCCTGGGTGTCCATTGGAAGGACTGATGCTAAAGCTGAAACTCCAATACTTTGGCCACCTCATGGGAAGAGTTGACTCATTGGAAAAGACTCTGATGCTGGGAGGGATTGGGAGTAGGAGGAGAAGGGGACGACCAAGGATGAGATGGCTGGATGGCACCACTGACTTGATGGACATGAGTGTGAGTGAACTCGGGAGTTGGTGATGGACAGGGAGGCCTGACGTGCTCCAACTCATGGAGTCGCAAAGAGTCGGATACGACTGAGCGACTGAACTGAACTGAACTGAATCATCTCGAGATACATAACAAAAATAGTTTGCAGTTTCCACAAAAATACCAAGTTATCTGTATCAAAACATACACGATAAGTGAGCATTTAATGGATGACAGGTGTGAATTGAACCTGATAATTCACCTTTTTCATTCTTCTGCATAGATTAGAAGTTTGCTTTTTTTTTGAAGCAAAAGTACTCATTTTATTAACAGTTGCAAGAAAACATTCAATACAGAATCTCAAGAACATTTTAATTTCTCTATTTCTACAAAGTAAGGAAAAGTATTCAGAAGTTGCCTTCTCATTATTTAATAGATGGGTGTAAATTGGAGCCTGGAAAAGTGAAGAGGCTTGTCCTAGAATCAACAAGAGAGGGAGATGTAAACCCAAATCTCATAAAAGCGAAACCATTTTCAACTCATTCTATTGCATTGTGCTGTAAAAATAGGGCACACTGATTGTGGTTTTGCTCTGTTTAATTCTTTGTAGATCACAGAGGAGAAGACCGGTGGCTGTTACCACTGTGCAGATGTTTCTAAACAGGCAATTCTTGCTTATCTGCTTGATGAACATATTTTTTCCTTATACCAGTATGAATACCGTGGAAATTCAGACTGGAACACATGAACAGGTGGTTTCCAAAGAGAGCCAAGTCTCCTCATGTCAGATATTCACAGAATCTTGGAGCTGAAAGTAAGCTTAGAAATCCTGCCTCTTATTTTACTAGATGGAGAAACAGATTGAGAGAAATTAAGAGACCAGGTCTGCTCGTTGCAGATTCTGGCTGAGAAAGCAGAGATGTGTAATTTAAAATGGTTTTGTGTGCCAGTGTTGCAGTTATGTAATAAATTTTGATCCAAATTAGTATATTAATTCCAGTTTGTCTATGATGATAAAATGAAGAGAAAATAAATGAATCTCAGTTAAATAAGTAATTGATGATCAAATAAGAAAAAGGATTTAAACAAGAAAGCCAATAGTCATCAAAATGATGACTGGTTCCTAGTCTAATAAACTTATTGTCTGTTCAAATAGAAACATTATTTTGAATTTGAACTGAGAGAAAATATGTGTGAGGAGTAAGTGAGACCCTAAGAACATCAGGATGGCAGCCTGAGAGCTGCAATGAACACCCCTTGTGATTGTTCACCTTTGTCTTCTTTATTTCTGAGACGTTAACTCAGAGAAGAAAAATTTTTCTTTGTTGTTACTGAAGACCTTTGAAGTTTGATCTGAATATATTTCAAATGTGCGATGTAAATTTGTTTAACTTTCTTTACCTTATGTTAAATCAAAAGGTTTCTATAATAATAAAGTTTATAAGATTTTAATTCTAGAATACATTTTACTATACAGAGACCCAATTTAAAATGAAAAATGAACAAACAAAATACCCTATGGGGTCGGAGACCTAGCTCAGTTCAGAAGTGTTTTGGAATCAGATAAGCATGAAGCATGACATCCAGTCCTTGAACTGTGTTCTAAAATTATGAGTTTCTGCCCAGGATTAATTGTTACATTGAAATTACTAAATTTCATTATCCACCAGCAGCGTCTCACATCCATATTCCTGCTGCTGCTGCTAAGTCGCTTCAGTTGTGTCCGACTCTTAGCGACCCCATGGACTGCAGCCTACCAGACTCCTCCGTCCATGGGATTTTCCAGGCAAGAGTACTGGAGTGGGGTGCCAGAAGCAGAACTGTGTAATCTCAACTGGCATCCAGCAGTGGAGACTGCAGCCAGCCTTGGGAAACTTCTGGCAACTCTTTAAATCTTTACAGGCACAGAATTGCTTCAGGTGACCAAACTGTGGAGCCAGCAGGATAAAACAGAGAATAAAATAGTCTGTTACTGTGAGAAATTTTGAGAAGAGAAATTTTCCCTTTCTGGTGAGAATGACTCACTTAGCAGAGCTGATTTCTTGAGGGCAGAACTGAGATGACCCAACCCCACAGGCCAAAAAATTTTTTTCTGGATTTTAGAATGTATCCTTATTCTCTTTATTTTACTACCTTTTAAATAATTTTTAAAAGTTTTGGTCACTCTTTGTGGCATTGTGGGATCTTAGTTCCCTGACCAGGGATCAAAGGCACACACCCTGCATTGGACCTGCACCTTCTGCATTGAAAGTCAGGATCTTAACCGCTGGGTCGCTGGCAAAGTCTCTATTTTACTGTACAAACACCTGTTAGCTCTCTGGGGGCTTCCCAGGAGGCTCAGTGGTAAAGAATCTGTCTGCAATGCAGGAGATGAGAATTCGGTCCCTGGGGCAGGAGGATCCCTTGGAGAAGGAACTGGCAACCCACTGCAGTATTTTTGCCTGAGAAATTCCATGGACAGAGGAGGACTTGAGGACACGACATCAAATTGGCTTTCTGGGCCATAAATGTATAGCTGCAGTGTGTGTGTTTGTGTGTTGATTTTTATGCATCTCCAACGGCACCCCACTCCAGTATTCTTGCCTGGAAAATCCCATGGACGGAGGAGCCCGGTAGGCTGCAGTCCATGGGGTCGCTAGGAGTCGGACACGACTGAGTGACTTCACTTTCAGTTTTCACTGTCATGCATTGGAGACGGAAATGGCCACCCACTCCAGTGTTCTTGCCTGGAGAATCCCAGGGACGGCGGAGTCTGGTGGGCTGCCGTCTGTGGGGTCGCACAGAGTCGGACATGACTGAAGCGCAGCCACAGCATCCTGGCACAGTTTCCCCCCCAACACACTGACGCTCATATCACGTGAACAAGTTAAACATGATCACATGACAGTGCATGGGTTAACTCTTTTCTCTTAAAAAATCAAAGGGTATCATTATGTATCTGGGCTACCAGATATTGTGAAGTAGTAGCAAGCTTCCCTCGAACCCACAGGGACTTTTAAGATGGGGACATCCTCTGATCAGCACTTGATTCTGTATGTGTGTGTGTGCTCAGTTGCTCAGTCGTGTCTGACTCTTTGCAACCCCATGGACTGTAGTCTGCCAGATCCTCTGTCCATGGGATTCTCCAGGGTTGCCATTTCCTGCTCCAGGGGATATTCTTGATCCAGGGATAGAACCCATGTCTTGTGTGTCTCCTGCACTGCAGGTGGATTCTTTACCGCTGAGCCACTGGGGAAGCCCCTGATTCTCTATAACATTGCATAATAGACAGAGTAAAGAAAGGGTTCAGAATCAAGGAAGCTGGAGGTGAGGACATTCTCATTTTCTAGCTTACTCTTTACAAAGGGAATACTGAATGTCTGTGTTCAGAGCCCCTGGATTGCCCAGATCCAGGGGTCTCTCTGGTTCCTTTCAGAGCAGCAACCTCATCATTATTTATCCTTTAAAATACAAACTTGAAGTCAGCGTTTTTCAAAGCATGCTCATCGTCATACTGCACCAAAATCACCAGTGTTTGTTCAAGTGAAGATTCCTGGACCTACTAACTCAGAGAATAGGGACTAAGATCAACATTGTATTTATTTATTTAGTTTTCAAACTTTAAACTTTTTATTTTGCATTGGGGTATAGACAACTAACAATGTTAAACTACCAATGTTATGGTAGTTTCAGGTGAACAGTGAAGGGACTAAGCCATACAGATACATGTATCCATTCTCCCCCACACTCCTCTCCCATCCAGGCTGGCACGTAATTTTGAGTTGAATTCCATGTGCTATATAGTAGGTCTTTGTTGGTTATCCATTTTGAATATAGCAGTGTGTAAATGACCTTCCCAAACTCCTTAAACATCCCTTTGCCTACCAGCAAGTTCATTTTCTGTGAGTCTCTTTCTGTTTTGTAAGTAAGTTCATTTGTATCATTTCTTTTTAGATTTCACATATAAGGGATTACATATGATATTTTTTCTTCTCTGTCTGACTTACTTCACTCAGTATGACACTCTCTAGTTCCATTCATGTTGCCGCAAATGGCAAAAATCAACATTTTAAATAACATCTGAAATGATCCTTATGAACAACAAAATCTGAGAACCCATTTTTAGCAGATTTATTTCATAGCTTTTAGTCCTGAAAAAAGAACTAAACACATACTAAATGCATTTTTACTGTGAATAAAAATAGGATTACTTGTTCCAGAACTTGATTTTTGCTGTTTAAGCCTTGATTTACTCCTCTGGTCTTGCCTCTTGATTACATGGGTAGCATTGTGGCCAAGCAGGACCAGGAGGAACAGGGGAGAGTGGAGTTTGGGTAAAAGGGTATATGAAATAAAACATGGACTTTTGTAGAAAGTCTGCAGGTTTTATAGGAATACAAATAGGTGAGAACTTTAGTCTCTCAAAATTATCAATGGTTATTTGATATTAGGTGTCAAATAATAGGAGCCTGGCATGCTGCAGTCCATGGGGTCCCAAAGAGTCAGACACGACTTGGTGACTGGCCAATACCAATTTTATAACATGGAGAGCTTCCCAGGTAACTCAGCAGTAAAGAATCTGCCTGCAATGTAGGAGATGCTGGTTCCATCATTGGGTGGGGAAGATCCCCTGGAGGCAGAAATTGCAGCCCGCTCCAGTATTCTTGCCTGGGAAATCCATTAAGGCTCTCATCAGGCTCCAGTCCATGGGGTTGCAAAGAGTGGACACAACTGAGCACATACATATATTTATAATATGTACTAAGATATAAAAAAAAAATCTGCTCTGATTTTTTTGGTATCTAACTCAGTCTTCTTTGGATGGCTATTATAGATGTTCATGCTCAGTCACTCAGTCATGTCCAACTCTTTGTGACCCCATGGACTAGATAGAGCCCAGGCTACCCTGTCCATGGGATTTCCCAGGCAAGAATACTGGAGTGGGTTGCCATTTCCTTCTGCAGGGGATCTTCCCAACCCAGGGATCGAACCCGTGTCTCTTGCACTGCAGGTAGGTTCTTTACCACTGAGCCACCTGAGAAGACCCACTTAAAGACGTACCCAAGCACAGTTCAAACAAACAGAACATTTCAGTTCAGGAGCCTCTTGGATCACACCTAAAATCCAAGGAAAGTGAGTTTCTGAAAGTGGATTTGGAGTTTTGTTTTTACGGAAAGCAATCAGCACCATCTAGTGGACATGAGTAAACTTTCCTCTTGAATTTAGTCCAGTGAGAAGGTGAAGAGAACAAACAGGCTTTGGAACTGGGTTGGAATCCAAGTACCATTTAGTTACCAAATGAACTTGGCAAAATCACTTAACCGCTGTGCTCTGCTTCTCAAGTACCAATCTGGGTAATAACAGTGCTGTTGCACAGGTGTTATGACGTGACATGGAATGACGTATCTGAGGCATGTCCTAAACCCTCAGTAAATGTTACTTTTTAATAACTAAGCCATAGAGTCACATGTCATGGGAACTGTCCAGCAGCACACATTTTTAATTGCCCATCAAAGAAATGACTGTTAAATCTAGTTTGTAGAATCTATGATACAACTCTTAGTGAGGTTTCTCTCCTAGTACCGTGTTACATTTGGCTGAAGCTCATGGTGAGAAAAAGGAAATTGGGACAACAAGGCTGGAATGATAGTTGGAGCCCAGATGGAATACAACGTGGGCTCATTCATTCACTCAAATCTGACTCCACTCAGAAGGAGAATGTCAGGAATAGAGACAGATTGAAAACAAAAACAAAACCAGCTTTGAAACCAACGCTGCCATATGTCACCAACCTGGAAGGAGACCAGGGAAATTTTAGCTTAAAATATCTTGACTTTAGATGAAATCTTTATGAATTATTTTGAAAGGCATAATTCTTTCTAGAATATTTTGGGATTGGGGTATGAACACAGCAGAGAAAAATATGGTGCTCTAACATATCTGAATGTGAATTGTCTTGAGGGTATAATTGCAATGAAGTAGAAGTATTTCAAGAAATTAAAAACAAAGACACAATTTATTGTGTACTAATACACAACAGATATAATTTATTAAAAGTTTGCCCTCAAGGCACATACTGGCTCTCAACAACCTATAAAAGGGAAGCTGCTGCTGCTAAGTCGCTTCAGTCGTGTCCGACTCTGTGCGACCCCATAGACGGCAGCCCACCAGTCTCTGCCACCCCTGGGATTCTCCAGGCAAGAACACCGGAGTGGGTTGCCATTTCCTTCTCCAGTGCATGAAAGTGAAAAGTGAAAGTGAAGTCGCTCAGTCGTGTCCGACCCTGTGCGACCCCATGGACGACAGCCCACCAGGCTCCTCCGTCCACGGGATTTTCCAGGCAAGAGTACTGGAGTAGGGTGCCATTGCCTTCTCCGATAAAAGGGAAGCAGCAGAAGGTAAATAAACAAAATGAGAATGATAGAAAGCAATTCAAGATGAGGTGAGTTTTATACAAAATGTTATCAGTGGGGACTTAGTTTGAAAGGTTACAAACAGTAAATGATACTACATTTCTACTGCACTTGAACTTTCTAGTCACTTGCTTTATATGTATTTTATGCTGTGTAAGCAACAGTTTTTAAAAAATGAAAACAGTTAATCATGAGCACTGGACACAACCCTGATTTTTCTTAGTTGTTTCCCTCACATCCCCAAGAAATCTGAAATGTGTTGTTTTCTGAAGAAGCACCATTGATCACCAAAAACAAAAATGGAAAGAATAGCCTTTATTCATGAAACACCAGCATTGTGTGGGCATTTGGAGATTAGTCTGTAGCTACTCAGAGAGTGATCTGTGGACCAGAAGTATTGGTATCACCTGGGAGCCTGTTGGAGTCTTGAGTTCCACCTGACAGAATTAGCACAGAATGAGGAAATTATAGCCCATAAAAACTCATGGACTTACCCAAGGTCATCCGGCTATTTAGTGCTGTGCTGTGCTTAGTCGTTCAGTCATGTCTGACTCTACCCATGGGGTTTCTCCAGGCAAGAATACTGGAGTGAGTTGTCATGCCCTCCTCCAGGGGATCTTCCAACCCAGGGATCTCAACCCAGGTCTCCTGCATTGCAGGCAGATTCTTTACCATCTGAGCCACCAGGGAAGCCCATTTAGTATCAGAATCCAAACAGTGGCGTCTCTCCTCCTTATATAAAAATAAAAGAGTATCAAGGGAACAGAGTAGGGCTTCCATGGTGGTTCAGAGGTAAAGAATCCACCTGCTAAGCAGGAGACCCAGGATGGATCCCTGAATCAGGAAGGTCCCCTGGAGAAGGAAAGAGCAACCAACTCCAGTATTCTTGCCAGGGATATCCCATGGACAGTATCTGGCAGGTTACAGTCCATGGTCACAAAGTCACAAAGAGCTGGACATCACTTAGCTCCCTGCCAAATAGAACAGCTTAGCGGGGACAGAGATGGGAATTATTTAATGTAGGGCGGTCAGGAAAAACCCAGCTGAGGAAGCAGACACCTGAAGGAAGAGAAGAAACAACCATATGGAAGGCTGCGGAACTGTGTTCCAGGAATGTGTGTGCATGTGTGTGTCTGTATGTGTGTTTATTCATATTGGAAGAACAACAAGGAGAAGGAGTAGTATTTCCAAATTCCCAACAGATACCAATCTTTGGCATGCAGAAACAAGAAATCAGAATTGCTAGGAGCTCTCCAAATTTTAAGTTATTCTTAAAATACTTCCAACCTTCTTCATATTCTTTACTCATTATCATGCTATCTGAAGCACTTGTTTAAAAAATAAGAACTATTAAAAACATTTATAAGAGACGTAGCCTGTAGCAAATATTCAAATATTGGAGTACACAGAGAACGTTATTGGGTGGGTACCATTTGAATAATGTAACACACAAATCTCCAAGCAAGGCTAACAGCGCTTCACATAATCATGGGTTGGAAATTGCCCATTTAAGAACTTATTTTGAATAAAAACTTGTTCCTTGGACTATCACTCATAGAATTTGTGAAAAGTATACAATAAGTATCAACTTATTAACGTTTATTTTACTTGCAAGAATGACTATTAGAAGACTGGGCAGAAACACACACTTACCACACTCAGTTCAATTCAGTTCAGTCGCCCAGTCATGTTTGACTCTTTGCGACCCCATGAATCGCAGCACACCAGGCCTCCCTGTCCATCACCATCTCCCGGAGTTCACTCAGACTCACATCCATCGAGCCGGTGATGCCATCCAGCCATCTCATCCTCTGTCGTCCCCTTCTACTCCTGCCCTCCATCCCTCCCAGCATCAGAGTCTTTTCCAGTGAGTCAACTCTTCGCATGAGGTGGCCAAAGTACTAGAGTTTCAGCTTCAGCATCAGTCCTTCCAAAGAAAACCCAGGGCTAATCTCCTTCAGAATGGACTGGTTGGATCTCCTTGCAGTCTGAGGAATTCTCAAGAGTCTTCTCCAACACCACAGTTCAAAAGCATCAATTCTTCGGCGATCAGGTTTCTCCACAGTCCAACACTCACATCCACACATGACCACTGGAAAAACCATAGCCTTGACTAGACGGACCTTAGTCGGCAAGTAATGTCTCTGCTTTTGAATATGCTATCTAGGTTGGTCATAACTTTTCTTCCAAGGAATAAGCATCTTTTAATTTCATGGCTGCAATCACCATCTGCAGTGATTTTGGAGCCCCAAAAAATAAAGTCAGCCACTGTTTCCACTGTTTCCCCATCTATTTCCCATGAAGTGATGGGACCGGATGCCATGATCTTCGTTTTCTGAATGTTGAGCTTTAAGCCAACTTTTTCACCCTCCTCTTTCACTTTCATCAAGAGGCTTTTTAGTTCCTCTTCACTTTCTGCCATAAGGGTGGTGTCATCTGCATATCTGAGGTTAGTGATATTTCTCCTGGCAGTCTTGATTCCAGCTTGTGCTTCTTCCAGTCCAGCGTTTCTCATGATGTACTCTGCATAGAAGTTAAATAAGCAGGGTGACAATATACAGCCTTGACGTACTCCTTTTCCCATAACGGCAAGCAAAATTGACTGGTTAGATTGTGATCGCCTCTTCCCCAGGTGCTCCTGTTCTGATTCCTGGAATGTTTATCTCAGTTTCTGACTCACAGTGTTTCCTGCCCTTGCTTTTGATTTATCTTGGCATCAGTGGATCTCTATGTTGATTGCTAAGGTTTAACTCTTGCAGGAGAATTAGAACTCTCTGTCCAATTTTCCTGATTTCTCAACTGACTTTCTTTTAATTTGGAAAAACATATAAAGATTCTGAGAAATGCTGGGAAGAAACACTAACAAGGAGGACCTTGAGGAAGCAATTATTACCTCAGGCCCCAAGGAGGGCCTGAGACGGGCAGGATGCAGTTATTGATTAGGTAAGATAGGTAAGAAGGTGAGGTGGAGGAGGGACTGTGGAGAAGTTCAGTTTTTTGACATCTTAAGTTTGAGATCCTTCTTACATCGATGTCACCTAGTCAGATAGGCGTGTGGATTTCAGAGCTGGAGATAGAAATGCAGAATTTAGAAGTATATGGATGACGTTTACAGTCAGGTTTTTACAACCACCACTGCTCTAGTTCTGCACATATACTTTAATCTATTTGATCTTCTGGAAAATATTTACAGAATACATACCTGACCACCTAACAATGAGGCTAAAAGGTCCATGTATTGAAAATGTCTTGTAAACTGTAAAATGCTGCTTATATTGGAAGAAGCAGACATTTGATGGCACTGAGGATGAAGAAAAGTCAATTTGAGGACCCAGGGAAATAGTCTTCATGCTCTGAGAATGATAGAACCACAAAAGAAAGAAAGTGCAAATAGCAATTATTACCTTCTTTGGATTGTAGCCCAATCTGGGCAAAACTACTATTTTTTATTTACATGCCACCCAACATTTACTAAGAACTTCACAGAACATTATGTTTTTGAGCTCACAACAATGTTATGAGGAAGCAATCATTATTACCCCATTTTACGGAGAAGCAAACTGAACTCGGAGAGGATGAGCTGACCTGTAGAGCATCAGATTAATAGTGAGGACAGAGGCATACAAACATCCATACATCCTCGTTCCGGCTTCAACCTAAATACGAACAAACCATTCCACACCCTCCACCGTCCGCCCAGAAGACAGAGGAGAGGGTAGAGATTCCCCAGGTCTCAGGGTTTCGTCAGGTTGTGCCCGGCCGTTCTTGGGCTCCCATGCCTTGCTTCTAGATGGTACTGTCCTTTTCTCCTATCGCGAGACTGGAAGCGTCCGCTTCTAGTTGCCAAGGGAACGGCGTTCCGAGAGGCAGGAAGGCTTGGGAGCCGCCGCCTCTTCTCCTTGTGAAGAAAGAGAAACTGCGGTGGCGGGAAAAGTCCCCTCCCTTTCGGGGGACAGTGGGTGACGCTGAGTGTCAATGCTCTGACGACTGGACACTAGTTTTCGCCCAGAAGGTGAGGGACCGCACAGATTAGCAGCGGAGCTCTGTCGCCGGACTACAAGCCAATCAAAGAGTGGAGCGGAGTCCCTTCTGACTGCTGGGCTGGGGATGGGCGGGAGGGTGTCAGCAGGGGCCGGCCCGGAGTCCTGGGAGGGAGCGGTGGGGCTGACCTCGGAGAACTTCAGTCTCCTCAGAGGCTGTGCCAGGGTTTCCTGGACACTGTAGCAAACGTTCCTGACCGTAAGACCTAGTACCAAGGACTCCCACTGTCCTAGCCCATAAGATCTAGAACTTGTGTTACAAATTAATTACCAGCCATTTAAAATAGTCTATAAGTGACAAAGGATGCGAATAGGTATTTCACAGGAAAAAAAAAAAAAAGATTGGCAGTAAACATTTGACTAGAGACAACTTCTTTGGTAATTAAAGAAATGTAAGTCATGGATACTTTTTGACATGTACCAGCTTGACAAAGGTGAAAAGCTTTGACATAATCATAAAGCCGAATAATGTATAATCAGTGTGGGAGACCTGGGTTCAAGCCCTGGGTCACGAATATCCTTTGGAGAAGGAAATGGTAACCTACTTCAGTACTCTTGCCTGGAAAATCCCAAGGATGGAAAAGCCTGATAGGCTACAGTCCATGGGATCACAAAGAGTCAGACACGACTGAGCGACTTCATTTTCACTTTTTCCCTGCCTCTTCTCTATCCATTCACCTGTTGATGGACAAATTTAGGTTGTTTCCCTGTCTTGGCTATTGTAAATAGTGCTGCTATGAGCATAGCGGTGCATGTATCCTTTTGAATTATAATTTTGTCTGGGTATATGCCCAGGAGTGGGATTTCTGGGTCGTATTGCAATTTTTTTTCACTTAGCAATTCAATTTTATATTCTGGGCATATAACTAAGCAAAAATTTGTACAAAGAGGTTAACTTAAAATTGAGGTATTCTTTACACACCGTAAAATTTACCCTTTTAATATTGCAGTTCTGTAAGCTTTGACAAATGCATACAGTTTGTGTTTATGTAATTACCATCACAGTCAAGATACAAAACACTTGCATCATTCTCCCAGAAATCCCCTTATACCGGTTTATGTAGTTAACCCTTCTCTATGCCCAGCCCTGGTAACAGTCATCCATTTTCTGTCCCTATAGTTTTCTCTATTCTAGAAGTCATATAATTGGAAACAGATACTATGGAGACTTTTGAATCTTGCCTCTTTCAACTTAGCAACATATAGTTGAGATTTGCCTAGGTTTTGCATCAGTAGTTTGTTTCCTTATACTGCCGAGCGGTGTGTTCCATTGTATGGATGTACCACAGTGGCTTATTCATTGTCTAGCTGAGGGACATTTGGATTGTTCCTAGTTTGGGGCAGTTGTTAATGGAGTTGCTATAAACCTTTATGTGCAGATTTTTGTGTGATTATAAATGTTCATTTCTTGGGTGAATATCCAAGTGTGAAATTGTGGAGTCATAAGGTAAGTGTATGCTGAACACTGTGAGAAAGTGGCAAGCGGTTCTGCAACACTGCTATCCCATTTTGTATTCTCATCAGCAATATATGAAACTGCCAGTTGCTTCAACTCTGTCGGCACTTGGTATTGTTAGTTTCTTAAAAAAGTAATCTTCACCATTTGAATGTGTAGCAGTATCTTATTATGGTTTTAATTTGAGTTTTCCCATGGCTTAATGATGATGACTGTCTTCTTGTGCTAGCTTGCTATCTACACATCTTTGGTGATGTGTCTGCTCAAATCTTTCTTATTATTGAGTCTTGATACTTCTTTATATATTCAAGATGTAAGTCCTTTGTCAGCTATGTGTTTTGCAAATATTTCTTCCAATATTTGACTTTTGTTTTCCTTTTCAGTAGTGTCATTTGAAGAGTGGAAGTTTTAAACTTTGATACATTCCAATTTATCAGTATTTTCTTTTATAAATCATACTTCTGATGTTGTCTGCCAAGGGATTCCCTGGTGGCTCAGATGGTAAAGCATCTGCTTGCAATGTGGGAGACCCAGGTTCAATCCCTGGGTCGGGAAGATCCTATGGAGAAGGAAATGGCAATCCACTCCAGTACTCATGCTTGGAAAATTCCATGGATGGAGAAGCCTGGTGGGCTACGGTCCATGGGGTCGCAGAGTCAGATACGACTGAGCGACTTCACTTTCTTTTCACTTTCTGATGTTGTATCTAAGACATCTTTGCCTAGCCCACGATCACACATATTTTATAGAAAGTTTATAGTTTTGAGTTTTTCTTTTAGGCCTGTGATCAATTTTGAGTAAATTTTTGTTTTGCTTTTTCTAGCAAATCTTCCATATAAAAGCTAAATGAAACTGATTTTTAAAATGCTACATCTATGCAATAGAGTATTATGCCATGATTTGAAAGCATGAAGTGTATTTGTGTGTGGTGGTACAGAAATGCATTAAGTGTGTCTCTGAAATACATTAAGTGTGAAAAAGCAAGTTGTGAAGCACCATGCCATTTGTGTGTGTTTGTGTTGGGTAGGAATAGGTAGTTAAATGATAGAAAGTTTGCATATGCCTAAAAAAGTAACACCTACAAAAATCTATTAACTGTTTTGGGATGAGGGTAAGTTGAACTTGAAAAACTTTTACATTGTTCTATATTATTTGCTTTTTTTTCCCTCTCATAGGCAAATATTTCTTACATAATAAACAAATATAGAAGTAAAAAAAACACCACAAATAGTTTTTAGACATTAAAATCATGAAAATAAATGTAATTCTCCTTTTTTAAAAGGCTGGCTATTCATTATAACTAAACAGAGGAGGATTAATTTTCTTTTGATTCTTTCATTCATCCTAAAACATCAAATTACATTGGTCTGGTGTCCCGATTTTGGTTTTCAATCATTCATGGTGGTTGCATTTCTCACAGCCTATATGAAAAAGTTTAAATTAATCTCACTTGAAATGAATGTTATGAAAACTTTGTACCTCTTAATAGTGATTTGTTGCAAGTTAGAATCTGGTCATATATCCTTCTGTTTAATGGAATATCAAGAACTGAATAATATTCTATTTTAGAACTATCTTTAATGTAATAAGAAAATGCTGATCACTTAATGTTAAGTGAGAAATACATGGATTCATTTTTTTTGAAAAAATATAAGAGGCAAAAATGGAAAAGAAATGTGCCAGCAGTGTTTACCTCAGGGTAATGAATACTGGGTGATTTTTATTTTTGAATATACTTTAATGTATTCCAGAAAATTTACTACAATAAATAAATTCTTTAATTATGAATTTAAGATACTAGAAAACCAGCAAGTAGAGATAAGCAAAAGGTAAAAGAAGACACAGGAACATCCATGAACCTCCTAGTCCAGAACCCACCATTGTCACTTCTTTGATTTGTGATCATCTTTCAGGTCCCTCTCTTCATATTTCTTTACTTAGAGAAATTGGTCTTGTTTTTTAAACAGGATATTGACTTCCTTCCTTTCTGCTTCCTGCCTTCCTTCCTTGTCTATGCCCTTTGCCAGTTTTCTATTGGAATGCTTCTTTTCCTTGTTGATAAGAGCTCTTTAAACATGTAAATGTATTAATCTTTTGTATATTATCTATATTGTGTATATTTCCTCCAGTTTCTCATCTATTAATTTAGAGTTATTTTTTTCTTTTTGGTTTGATACTCAAGAGCAGTCAATGTTATGTAATCACATCTATTAGTCTCTTGTTTTTTGACTATGCTCTTGATGTCCTGCTTGGTAAGTCACTAACTTCATTTTTGGGCTTCCCAGGTGTGTTTATGCATGCTCAGTTGAGTCTGATTCTTAGTAACACTATGAATTGTAGCCCACCAGTCTCCTCTGTCATGGGATTCTCCAGCCAAGAATACTGGAATGGGTTGCTGTTGCCTCCTCCAGAGGATCTTCCCAACCCAGGGATGGAACCTGTGTCTGCTGCATTGGCAGGCGGATTCTTTACCACTGAACCTGTGGTAAAGTGGCTTCCCAGGTGGCTCAGTGGTAAAGAATTCGCCTGCCAAGTAGGAGACATGGGTTTGATCCCTGGGTGGGGAAGATCCCCTGGAGAAGAAAATAGCAACCCACCCCATGATTCTTGCCTGGGAAATCCCATGAACAGAGGAACCTGGCAGCTGTAGTCCATGGGGTTTCAAAAGAGTTGAACAGGACTTAGCAACTAAACAACAAAAAAACCTCATTATTATGTAAATTAGATGTATGTTTCCTTCCAGTCCCTTGGAGATTTCATATTTTATATTTATTTATTAAGCAATTTAAAAAACTTTTAATAAAGTAATATAGTAAAATATGTCAAACTACATTATAATATTTACAATGGAAAAAAATGTCACCTCCTTCAGGGACAAATATCTTGAACTTGTAAACATGCTTGTTTAACTATTTAGATTTATCAAGCTTTGGATATTCTCTTTGATTTCCTATTTTGACAGATTAGATGTTTTATACATTTCCTTTTACATACTCCTTCTCACATATACTCAATATAATTAAGGCACAGTATTTGGTTAAATCAATATTCAGTGCTTATATAATTAAAATTATTTAATTGTCATTTGATTGTTTGCTTTCTTGTACAATGCTTTACTTTTCTTATGGAATTTCTCTGTGGCTACTGAGATTGTTTTCTAATACACTCAGATACATCTCTAAGTTCCTAATTCACTGCCCTTTATCCATACTTTTTTCTGGATGGCCAAATCATAAGATTGTTAGTTATATCCTACCCATCCTGGGAAGTGTGTTTTATTTATGATTTTCAGGAACAAACATAAAAGAACAGGCCTATTTCTAAAGCAAATTGAGAGATTTCTGGAGCCTCTTAGCTGATCCATGCCATTGGTGGTTCCCTGTGCCCCTCCCATTATTGATGTGTATTATATGGGCTCTGCACAGGCCTCCATCTCATTGCTCCCCCTGTGCACTGCAATAAGTCTCCCTTGACAGGCTGCTTAGGGCATTACAAGACATTTGGCCTTTCAGTGACTTATGCTTTTTGATTGTGATGTGACGGGCCAGGGTGATCCGTCATCCCACAATAATAATGTCAGTGCCTTCCTGAGTGAGCCAAAAACCCTTTTACAGAGTTGAATAATGTTGGGATCAATGCCTTTTTCATTTGCTGAGATGGAAAGAGTTGACCTACTGGTCCTTGACGCCTCGGTACATTGAATGGTTGGGAGCTAAATCATATTATCCCTCTGTGTGCCTTGGAGGAGCATGGGATTGTTCATGTTTGGGCTTCCTCCTGTGACCGGAACTTCCTTGGACTCTGCCTTCCCTGTTCAAAAAGAGAAAGATAGATGAGTCATTTTGTAGGGATAGAAAAGGACATTGTTTCGCTTGCTGGGCCAGAGGCAGTTGCCTTTATTCTCTTATGAGAGAAATGGTTTGATTCATAACCAGTAGGAATTTAGGAAAGGATTTGTTGGAAGATATCCAGTCACACATATGTAAAGCTAAGTATTGAGAAGGCAAACTCTGAAATTCTCTCTGTTTCTTCCATTATTTGGCATATATGCCACCCCAGCGTTACTGAACAAATCTGGGATGGTACTGATCAAGGGCACAGTTTGGCAGGATCGAGGTGCTGGCAATACTCAAGTTTTCTCATTAGATCAAACCACCCTGCCTAATATCTCGTGCTTTAGGAAACAGTCCTGGGAATAGAGCAGCCAGACTGGTATAAAGCCTTTGGATGGTGTTACCCGAAAAATAGTTAAGAAGATTGGCAATGTGTATCCAATAATGAAAAGCTGTCCTCTGGTAGATAGAGTAGGTTCAGTTCTCTGTTGCTTCAGGGCAGAAGTAGAATTGTGGGTCTTAGAAGGGCAGGGTTGATAGAAGAGTGATTACCAGCAGCAGCAGCAGCAGGTACTCCGTGAAGATTCAGTACCAAGGAAGACAGGAGAAATCAGAGCTGAGAGGGAGCCTAGGCTGAAGGCTGAGCTAGAATAAGGAAAGTAAAACCCCAAACAAGTAGAGGCCCTGGGAAATTATTACTATGAAGCAGGAGTCTTGGCTGAGAGGTGTGGTTCTCTGAAAGTGTCTTCTAAGGCCTAGGACAGAGTAAGTGTTTCTCTTGGAGATGCAGAAAGCCACTGAATGGCATTCACTTCTGCACTTTTTTAGCCACTTTCAGAGTCTAATATCCTGGGCAGCATGTTTTTTCCACTTATAGTGATGTAAAATGTAATGATCTGTGGACATAGACATCTTTTGATGAAGTTAGGGTCCCGTGAGTTTGGTAGCAACATAATCCTTGTAATAAAGGCTCTGAGTTAGCTGAATGTTAACAGTGATGAAACATTTAAACATACAAGTCACAGCTTGCTTAAAATTTTGTTTTAGGATATCAATGGATATTATAAAGGGAAACTTAGATGAAATTTCAAAACCAGCCTCAAATTCAAGGACACGTCCTGGGAGCCAAAGTTCAAATGCTTCTTTGGAGGTGCTTTCACCGGAACCAGCATCCTTCAAGGTACTTCCCTGTTTAGAAATGATATAAACGACTTCTTTCAATCTCTAGCAATTGGTAAACCAGAGCTGTTGTTAACATCCCCTTCTAAGGTTCCTCTTTAAAAGGTGTGTTCTGGGAGCACTCGTAGACTTCTTGTTTGCTACTTTAGATCTTTTAATGTGAAAATACTCTTTCCTTCTTTACTTTCCCATCTTTTAGGGGGAGGGGGGATAGAGTATGGCTTATTTTTCCATAGTTGTACTTTGATAATGCTCATTTGTTAACTTTTCTTCTTTCATAAGAGGCTTTGTATTCCAATATCTACTATGCCACCATTGACTCTTACTATGAAAAAGATTCATTAATTTAAAAAACAGAGTTTGGATCAAGACCACATGGTATATATTTAGTAGGTACATTACCTGGCTGTGACTCCCTTTATTATCTTTATTAGTCTTTCTATCTTTTCTCAAAATATCTAATTCGATGTATTTTTTTTTTTTTTTAAAGAATCTGTTTTTCTCTCTGTGATGTGGGGCAGTTTATTTGTCTTAAGGTTGTACTGCTGCTGCTGCTGCTAAGTCGCTTCAGTCATGTCCAGCTCTGTGCGACCCCATAGACGGCAGCCCACCAGGCTCCCCGTCCCTGGGATTCTCCAGGCAAGAAGTGGGAAACAAAAATTTTGAAGCTTATGGTGAAAATTTGCTTTGCAGTTTTATGGCTCCTTTCTCACTTATTCTTTTGACTTATGGGTTAGACTGCATTACGAAACTCTTAGAGGATTGTCTATCATGATTTAATGCTGGAAATAGAAAGCATTCCAGGCATTTCCAGCCTAGAATGTATTCCAGATGGAATACAAGAAATTCAGCTCCTAAATCAATTGAGGGCCAGCTGAAAAGGCAATCATGGAGGGGACTTTTCTTGGGTCACTGGTTCCCAGGTTACACTGTGTGTGCATGCTCAGTCACGTGCAACTGTTTTGTGACCCCATGGCCTGTAGCCTGTCAGGCTCTTCTGTCCGTGGGATTTTCCATTTCCTCCTCCAGGGGATCTGCCCTACTCAAGGATCAAACCCAGGTCTCCTGTGTCTTTTGCACTGAAGACAGATTCCATACTGCTGAGCCACCAGGGAAGCCCAGTCACACCACCTTATCTAAAATCCAGAGATCTGAAAGCTGCTGCTGTTGCTGCCTCTGGTATGCTACACATCTCTCAGAACCATAAAACTGGTGACTAGACATGTGGAGGTGACTGCCTTTGATATTTCTTGTCAATATTATAGGGGGTTCCTTGGTGGCTCAGTCAGTGAAGAGACCAGCTGCGATATCAGGAGCTTAGCAAGATGGCTTCTACCTCATTTCTCTGGTATGAATTTTGTGCAGATGCACCTAATTGGATGAAACTAACACATATCCAGAATCCAGCCTGCAAGCAGCTTTGTAAGATACAGTTTCTAGCTTAACTCTTACGTTTTGTTTCATCTAATCCTGCATCATTACTGTGTGTTAACTCTTACAGCATTGTAATAATTCTTGATATCTGATGAGATCGGTCTCCCCATCATATTTTTCTCTAGGACTGTCCTAGCTGTACTTGGCTTTTTGTTGTTTTTATATTTTAGAACAGTTTTCAAGTTCTGTGAAAAATACTGTTGAGGTTTTGATTGAAATTGCTTTGAATTTATAGATTAATTTGGAGAGAATTTCTAACTTTATGATAGTAAATCTTCCCATCTATTTACATAGCATCTTATTGAGTTCTTTGCTTCTAATTTAAACGTTTTGCATACTGTGAAATTCACTCTTTTCTGGTGTTTAATTCTGAGTTTGGCACGTGTGTGGAGTGATATTATCACAATCACAGTATAGAATGGTTCCATCATTACCTCTCAAAAATGCCCTCATGCTGGCCTGTCATAAAGAGTCTCTCCTACTCTTAATCCCTGGAAACTCTGATCTGTTTTCTGTCCTAATGTTTTTCCTTTTCCAGAAGGTCATATGAATGAAGTTAAAAAAATGTAGCTTTTGTTTGCTGACACAATGTGTTTGAGACTCATCCATGTTGATGCTTGTTCACTCACATCTTTTTATCGCTTAGCAGTGTTCCATTGTGCGGGTAAACCACAGTTTGCTTACTCATTCCCCAGGTGAGGAACATTTGGGTAGTTTGCAGATTTTGGTGATTATGAATAAAGCTGCTGTAAATATTTGCATACATACAATAAGTATAAAGATCATCTTTGGCTGGTGGTAGGCTCCAGACCCCAGGCTGCTGAAATTTGTTTTCCCCTCAGCTAAGCTGTCACAGAAGGCAATGGTACCCCACTCCAGTACTCTTGCCTGGGAATCCCATGGGCAGAGGAGCCTGGTGGGCTGCAGTCCATGGGATCGCAAAGAGTCGGACACGACTGAGCGACTTCACTTTCACTTTTCACTTTCATGCATTGGAGAAGGAAATGGCAACCCACTCCAGTGTTCTTGCCTGGAGAATCCCAGGGATGGGGGAGCCTGGTGGGCTGCTGTCTCTGGAGTCGCACAGAGTTGGACACGACTGAAGCGACTTAGCAGCAGCAGTATCTCATTGAGGGTGTAACTGGAATTTCCCTGAGGACTAATAATGTTGTGTTTTTATGTGCTTATTTACAATTCACATATCTTTTTTAGAAAGTTTATATTCAAAAGACTCTATCTAGAATACATAAAAAACTCTGAAAAATCAACAGTAAGTAAATAGTCTTTTGTCAGATATATGATTTGCAAATATTTTCTCCTAGTCTGTAGCTTGGTTTTTCTTTCTTTTAACTGTGTCTTTTAAAGAGCATTTACCATTTTAAGTGCAATTCATCATGCTTTTTTCTTTTGAGAATTGTGTTTTTTGGTTGTATCTAAGAATCCTTTGTCTAAACTAAGTTCCCAAAGATTTTTTTCCTGTTTTTACTTCTGAAAGTTTTATAGTTTTATATTTTGTGTTTAGATACTTGCCTCTTTTGTTGCCAGTGAGAAGGCTTTTCTAAGCCCAATATTCATTCCAGTGTGGTTTGTCTGGTTTAGATATTTTTCTCTGGCCACTTTATTTTTTTCCCTTTGTCTTTGATATCTATTATTACTCCCCTAGGTATGGACTTATTTAATTTGTCTTTTTGAAGACTAGTACTACTTCAATGTAAGGATATGTGTTTTTTATTTAGTTTTTTAAAAAAATTCTTAGCCACTGTATTTTCATATGTTTTGAATATTGCTTGCTTTTTTTTTTTTTTCTATTTTGACATCTTGGAAGTCCAATAAAATTTCTGTTGAATCTTTCTCTTCTATTCTTTATGTCTCTTAAAATTTTTTTAAAAAATTTCATTTATTTCTCTGCTCATTATCTGGGGAATTTTTAATATATATTTCTTGGAATTCTTTCTAATACTATGTCAAATCTGTTCTTTAATCTATCCATTGAATTTTTAATCTTAATGATATAATTTTAATTTCTTGAAGTTCTTTGTCATTTATTTTCAGATGTATCTTAATCTTTTTGTGTTATTTGGATTCTTTCTTCAGACTCATTAGAACTATCTATCAGCTTTTTATAATAATATCTTAAGTTCTTTTGTTTATTCTGAATCTTGCTTATTATTAGGGCTTCCCTGGTAGTTCAGTTGGTAAAGTATCTGCCTGCAATGCAGGAGACCCTGGTTCGATTCCTGGGTTGGGAAGACCTACTGGAGCGGGATAGGCTACCCATGCCAATATTTCTGGGTTTCTCTTGTGGCTCAGCTGATAAAGAATGCACCTGCAATGTGGGAGACCTGGGTTCGATCCCAGGGTTGGGAAGATCCCCTGGAGAAGGAAAAGGCTACCCTTCAGTTTTATGGCCTGGAGATTCTTAAAAAGGATATCTTATTCTTTTTGTGTTATTTGGATTCTTTCTTAATACTCATTAAAATATTTATCTTTATCAGATTTTTATAGTAATATCTTAAGTTCTTTTGTTCATTCTGACTCTTGCTTACTGTTGGTCATGTGTTCATGGCTTTTGAACTTTGGGATTATAAGTTTTAATTTTGGAAAATTTATGGAGCTTGATTTGAAGCTGTACCTTCCAGAGCAAGTTTCTGTTTGCTTCTACCAAATGGCTCAGAGATACCACTGGCATGAATCTTTTTTTTTTTTGGCTAATTTTTCATCTTGAAGCATTCCAGAGCACATGAATAATATTAGTGGGAATTCAAAGTCACATAAAGCATGACCCCATGGTTGCATATTCTCAGGGAAGACTGTTTCCCACTTGGAACACCGACATGTTTTTTGTTTGCATCCTATGCTTTTGAATAGATATAGTTTTCTAATCTGCACTGTCACAGAGGAGGCACCGTTTTAAGGGA
The DNA here is from genome assembly GCA_006408695.1 of Aepyceros melampus. Taxonomy (NCBI): domain Eukaryota; kingdom Metazoa; phylum Chordata; class Mammalia; order Artiodactyla; family Bovidae; genus Aepyceros; species Aepyceros melampus. Next base: position 835,942 of record SJXQ01009313.1, read on the forward strand.
TCCAGCTTCATGAAGCAGGAAGGGAAGGGTCTTCTCCATCCTGTCTCGCATGAGCCCAAGTCGTAGTCTCCTAGCTCTGTGTAGGTGGTAAAGCCCAAGGCCATGGCTTTCTGAGGCCAGCATATTTTTATTTTACCTGTCCTGGTACTAGTGGTAAAGAGTCCTGCCTGCCAATGCAGGAGACATAAGAGACGCAGGTTCAGTCCCTGAGTTGGGAAGATGCCCTGGAGGAGGACATGGCAATGCACTCCAGTATTCTTGCCTGGAGAATCCCATGGACAGAGGAGCCTGGTGGGCTGTAGTCCATAGGGTCACAAAGAACCAGACATGACTGAAGCAACTTAACACACACACACTCCGCTCCCACCCAGCCCCCACCAGGCCATCTGCTTTAAGGATTTACAAGGTTCCTATTTCAATTTTTGTTGTTGTTCTTGTTCAGTCTCTAAGTTGTGTCTGACTCTTTGGAACCCCATAGACTGCAGTACTCTAGGCTTCCCTGTCCTTCACCATATCTGAGTTTGCTCACACTCATGTCCATTGAGTTGGTGATGCCATCCAACTATCTCATCCTCTGTCATCCTTTTCTCCTCCTGCCTTCAATCTTGCCCAGCATCATCGTCTTTTCCAATGTGTCAGCTCTGCATTAGGTGGTTAAAGTGTTGGAGCTCCAGCTTCAGCACCAGTCCTTCCAATGAATATTCAGGGTTGATATCTTTTAGGATTGACTGTTTATCTTCTTGCTGTCCAAGGGACCCTCAAGAGTCTTCTTCAGCACCACCATTGGAAAGCATTAATTATTTGGTGCTTAGCCTTCTCTATGGTCTAACTCTCACATCTGTACATGATTACTGAGAAAAGTGTAGCTTTGCGTATATGGACCTTTGTTGGCAAAGTGATGTCTCTGCTTTTTAATATGCTAAGTTTGTCATAGCCTTTTTCCCAAGGAGCAGCTGTCTTTTAATTACATGGCTGCAGTCACTGTCTTCATTGGAGCACTGATTTTGGAGCCCAAGAAGATAAAAGTCTGTCACTGTTTCCACTTTTCCCCATTTATTTGCCATGAAGTGATGAGACCTGATGCCATGAACTTATCTTTTTGAATGTTGAGTTTTAAGCCAGATTTTTCACTCTCCTCTTTCACCTTCATCAAAAGTCTCATTAGTTCTTCTCTGCTTTCTGCCATTAGGGTGGTGTCATCTTCATATCTGGAGTTGCTGATATTTTTTCCTGGCAGTCTTGGTTCCAGCTTGTGATTCATCTAGCCTGGCAATTTGCGTGATGTACTCTGCCTATATAAGTTAAATAATCAGGGTGACAATATACAGCCTTGACGTAATCCTTTCCCAGTTTTAAACCAGTCCATTGTCCCATATCTGGTTCTAACTGTTGCTTCTTGACCTGCATACAAGTTTCTCAGCTTTTAGTTTCCTTTTAATTTCTGTTGACTGGCAATTTCCCCAGTATTCTTGTGAACTTAGAACTATTCATTTCTAAGTAGATGGAAGGTTTCAGTTTATTCAGTTTTCCATATAGCCTAAACTGGAATCTAAAACAATTTTAGATTCCAATAGCCCCAAACAATTTTAGACTCTTTAGTCTCAAGCTTACTGATTATAAACCTAAACTCTGGAGTTATGGGTTCAAAATAGGCTCTGCTGACCACATTCTATGTAATTTTGGGAAAATTATTAATACTTCGACTCTCTGTGTCAGTTTCCTGTTCTGACAAAGTGGGTTGCCATTTCCTTCTCCAAGAGATCTTCCCGTCCCAGGGATTGAACCCGAGTCTCCCGGATTGTAGGCAGATGCTCTATTGTCTGAGCCACCAGAAAGTCTGTTCAAAGGTGTAATAATACTGTCCACCTCTTAGGCACGTTTTGGGGATAAAATGAGTGAAATATCTACAATTTTTAGCAGTGACTAGCACCTAGTACAGAGAAGGCAATGGCACCCCACTCCAGTACTCTTGCCTGGAAAATCCCATGGACGGAGGAGCCTGGTAGGCTGCAGTCCATGGGGTCGCAAAGAGTCAGACACGACTGAGCAACTTCCCTTTCACTTTTCACTTTCATGCATTGGAGAAGGCAATGGCAACCCACTCCAGTGTTCTTGCCTGGAGAATCCCAGGGACGGGGGAGCCTGGTGGACTGCCGTCTATGGGGTCACACAGAGTCGGACACGACTGAAGCGACTTAGCAGCAGCACCTAGTAAGTACTCAATACGTCTTAGCTAATTGGCCTTAATTCTTTAACCTAATTGGTCAGTCCTTCCCATGTTATTTTTCATGAGATTCAGTGTAAAGTCAGACACATAGTAGCTAGTCACATAACTGTGTTTAACAAATTTAGAATGAAATTTTTACCATTTTATGTAGGTAGGATAATATATTTACAAAGACCTGACAAATTTTAGAGTAGCAAAGGATTAGTATTTCTGCTTACATATTCCTAGGTGATGATTTTTTTTTAAAGCAGCAACTTCACAATATTGATGCACATTTTTTAAAACATAGCTTAATATTATTGCCTCATTCAAAATTTATTTAAAAGAAATATATCAGCAATTAATTCCAGGCATATTTTATTTGAACCCACTAAGCTATAGGTCAAAATAAACTCTAGAGTATTTATTAACCAACGAGGACTCTGATACTTATATCAAAGGCAAGACTTTGTAAAAGTTGTGATTTGTCTTAAAAAGTTCGTGGAAAATCAGTAAGGTTCATCTGGGGTTGGGGTAGAAAATCCACAGGTATGCTGCATGTTGACTGCTGACTGCAAATGATTTAGTGTCTGTAAGACCTTTTACATTGTCAGAATAATAAATCCTAGTATTTTGATTAGTTTTATTGCTCATTTGTCTTTTATTAATTTCTTGCAAAAATTTCTGAGTGGCAGAAAATGAATTTAAAGTGCTAGAGGTTTTTTGTTTTTTGTTTTTTTTCCACATGGTGTATAGCTTGTGGGATCTGGTTTCCCAATCAGGGATTGAAGCCGCGTCCCCTGCAGTGGAAGCATGGATTATTAACCACTGGACTGCCAGGAAGTCCCTAAAATGCTAGAATTTTAACGAAATTTCTGTAGTAATGGTATAGTTCTCATTCTTAGAATTTTGGTTTATTGTTGCTTCTGAATATTTTTCTTGAAAGAGCCAATTGTTGCAACTGGTGTAAAAATCTCATGGCTTTCAGGTAGGTATCTAATTGTTTGAAAGTGTTTCTATAGACTATCTACCTTTCCTGGGACTAACATGGAGATGAAGTAGGGGACATGGAGCAATGAAAAGTGGAGACTGAATGTGGCTTTGAGAATGAAGAAGTAAGAAAAAGCAAAAGGGCCACAGGGTAGACAATCAGAGGGGTTGGGAATAGAGAGGCCCTTGGGCAGTGGGATGGGGAGATGGTTGGTGCTAGTGGGGTGGGAAACTATGGGTAAAATTGTAAAATGGGCAGTATTTGCCTTTTGTTCTGTTTCATGTCTGTTGTCTCATTTTTCCTGCTCATTCTAAGCATCAAGATCATATGGGATAACACGTGTGAAAGATCTTTGTGTATCCTGAAATGTGGTATCTGAGTAGTTGCTAATATCTAGTTATGTTCAGTTCAGTTCAGTTGCTCAGTCATGTCCGACTCTTTGCGACCCCATGAATCGCAGCATGCCAGGTCTCCCTGTCCATCACCAGCTCCCGGAGTTCACTCACACTCATGTCCATCGAGTCGGTGATGCCATCTAGCCATCTCATCCTCTGTCGTCCCATTCTCCTCCTGCCCCCAATCCCTCCCAGCATTAAAGTCTTTTCCAGTGAGTCAACTCTTCGCATGAGGTGGCCAAAGTACTGGAGTTTCAACTTTAGCATCATTTCTTCCAAAGAACACCCAGGGCTGATCTCCTTTAGAATGGACTGGTTGGATCTCCTTGCAGTCTAAGGGACTCTCAAGAGTCTTCTCCAACAGCACAGTACAAAAGTCTCTTGCTTTTTCGATGATCCAGCGGATGTTGGCAATTTGATCTCTGGTTCCTCTGCCTTTTCTAAAACCAGCTTGAACATTTGGAAGTTCACGGTTCACGTATTGTTGAAGCCTGGCTTGGAGACTTTTGAGCATTACTTTACTAGCATGTGAGATGAGTGCAATTGTGTGGTAGTTTGAGCATTCTTCATTGTCTGTCTTTGGGATTGGAATGAAAACTGACCTTTTCCAGTCCTGTGGCCACTGTTGAGTTTTCCAGTTACCCCTGTATAGAAACCCATTCTCAGGGAAAGGTCAGCTTGATTCATTTATGCCAAGATATAACTTACTGACAGGGCTCGTGTGACTTCTAGCAATTTCAGCATTTTCACGAAACTATGCAGCCTTAAGAATTAACTGGATATTATGGAATTTTAGGCTTTACCTGGCCTTTCACAGAAGAATATTTTTGAACAGGAACCCCTCTTTAACACTTCCAAGATCACATAAAGTAAGCTTTGTTTTGCTTATTATAAATTAGGTTTCTACTAGTTTCACTCCATAATGTACCTGTTTTCTTCTCTGTTAAATTGGGGCAGTAATACCTATTCCAGAGGGTCACTGTGAGACGTGACTGAGGCAGTGTGTGTAAAGCAGTCAGCACAGGACCTGGCCAGTAGTAATTCCTCAGTAAATGTCAGTTATTTTTATAGTATGGACTCAGCTCCGTTCTCCTGGGGCTTATGTCCTAGTTTAGGTGAAGAGGGATGCTTGTGCAGTCATGTAAGCAATTAAACCCTGGCAGTTTAATTCTCAGCATCACCTGCCTTCTGTCTTGGAGATTCACAAGGGGACCCAGATTGCAGTGATGGAGTGTAGACCATGAGCATAAAAGCCTCCAAGGGCTGAGTCCTTCAGGGCTTCCCTTTTCCCTTTCACTGTGAGATGTGACTGAGGCAGTGTGTGTAAAGCAGTCAGCACAGGACCTGGCCAGTAGTAATTCCTCAGTAAATGTCAGTTATTTTATAGTATGGACTCAGCTCCGTTCTCCTGGGGCTTATGTCCTAGTTTAGGTGAAGAGGGATGCTTGTGCAGTCGTGTAAGCAATTAAACCCTGGCAGTTTAATTCTCAGCATCACCTGCCTTCTGTCCTGGAGATTCACAAGGGGACCCAGATTGCAGTGATGAAGTGTAGACCATGAGCATAAAAGCCTCCAAGGGCTGAGTCCTTCAGGGCTGGAGCAGACATTCCCTCCGTTGGAAGGGAAAGGTATGTCTCCACTCTCCCTGAGGTTTTGCCTCTCTTGTGGGCTGTGTTAATTTCCAAGGTGACTTTTACTGCCAAGCACAGCCTTCAAGCCCTGTGATCCCTGTTTTTTAGTTCGTGCAGCCATAGATGTCTTTTCCTGTCTTCTCTCAGGAAAACACAGCTGCACCAAACTGGTGTCTTCACCAGTTTTTAGCAAATGAACTTTGCTAAAATGGAAAGAGAAACCAAAATGAAATAGAAAAGCTGTGACTAGTATAAGAGTAAATGATTAACCAAAGCACATGGTTCTGATTTGAAGAACTCCATTAGAAGCATACTGTGATTCAGACTGTTCACTTTGCAGCTGTTCAATAGCCACATGTGACCAGTGACTGCTATGTTGATTAGTCCTGCTCTAGACCCTTGACTGAGGGTAAGCTCAGGCAGCAGGGACCATCGCGCCTCATCCTCAGAGCTTGACAGAGAGAGATTCTCTTTGGGACTGATTCTTCTCTATTATTGGTAGAAATTGCTGAAGAGTGGTGCATATTACCTTGGTGCAAATGTTATTAAATTCAATTGTGTATGTAAATTGTATTTTATCAAGTGTTATATTAGAATAATTTAACACTTCTGTGTGATGCATGTCCTTACATATACTTATATTTGAGTTAAAATAGTCTAGAAATTTAAAATAAAAAACATTTTTTTGAAAACTATTTCCCTGGAAATAATTTTTAGGTTGATACTGCAATCAATTTGAACTCTGGTAAAGAAGACCACTCAGAAAGCAATAATACAGAGGAAAGTAGAAACAGTAATGATAATAAAGGGGAAAGCTACTCTGAGAAAATAAAATTGCCTGAAGAGGGGTCAGATGAAGATTCGAACTTGGGTCAACATCAGATAGTCCCTGAATGTTCAGGTAGGATAATTACTTGGTAATTAGCTAATGATAATTACAGATGCTATAGTTAAAATATTAGAATTATATATGTTTTTTATTATTTATTTTTTATTACATAGAAATAATAAGATATACTTTTTTTGTGAGCAAGCAAATCACCAAGTTTTTATTTATAAGAATATTGAGAGTTCTCAAGTACGTGTAGAAATATAATAAAATATGTCATATAATAAAATTGTTACTATAATCATTTTAATCAAGTAGGAAGTATTTCTGTATTTTATGACATGATTAATTGATCTTTTTGAAAATTGTATGATAAAATGTATCCTGTAATATATAAATGCCTTTTAAGGGATAATCTCATTTGATTTTAATAGCTTCTGGATTTCAAAAAACTCCTTTTTTCCCATGGTTATTAATACTGGTCAGAGTGAATTAGAACAGCAGTTCTCAAAACATGGGCTGCAGAGCCCTGGGTTCTGAGGCCTTTTTAGGAACTCTGCAAAGTAAAAACTAGTTTCATTGTAACACTGATACATCAGTAACATAATTCATTAGAATACTGAAATGATTCTGTTTGCTTTTTTGCCCACTGAATGGTTTCACTGATGGTACAAAAGCAATGGTGGGTAAAATTGCTGGTGCTTTGACATGAATCAAGACAATGAATGGCATCAAACTGTACTAATAGTCATTGTGTTCTTTAAGGCCTGGCATAGGCGGAAGAAAGAAATAGCCGATGTCACTCAAGCATGTTCTTAATGGAACAGTAAAATTTTAAAATTCTAATTAATCTTGACCTTTGAGTACGCATCTTTTTATATCCTATGAGGTAAATTGGGAGGTACATATAAAGCAGTTCGGCTGTATGCCAAAATGTAAAGGTTTTGTTGAGGAAAAGTGTTTGTGTGGTAATTTGAGAGTTGAACTGGTCATTTTTTAATGGGACTTCATTTTCTCTTGAAAGAATTAGTGGCAGACAAACCACTATCGTTCAGTCTTAAGTATTTGGCAGATGTTTTTGTAAAAATTGAAATGGACCCGTTAATTCAGGAAAACAATGGACAGTATTTTTTGTCAATGATAAAGTTTGAGCTTTCAAGTAAAAACTTAGAATCTTAGAAAATTTGTGTATGTCAATATGAGCTTTACAGCTTCCTAGTACTTAGACTTTTCTGATAAAATTCAGTGGCAATATTAACAAATATGATTTGTTGATACTGTATATTGAAATGTGTTAATATTTTGAAGGTTTGTGTAATTCAGTGAACCATTGTTTTTCAAATAACCAATGCAGGATAAAAGATCCATTTAACATGAAAAATAGATCCATGGATTTATGGAATAACTAGGGTTACAGATTTCACATTATAACTAACCTTTAAGAAACTACCTCTCGTCTAGTTTTGATATTAGTATAAAAGAAGATTATCCACCATTATTTGAAAAGGGTATTTCTCCTCCCCTTTCCAACTACTGTGTAAGGCCAAATTTTCTTCATATACTTTAACTGAAGCAACAGATTACAGTAGATTGACTTTGAAGCAGGTACGCGAATCCAGCTGTCTTCTATTAACCCAGATACTAAAGATTGAAAATATCACTATTCTTAACAATTTTTTTGCAAAATAGAGCTATTTGTCATAAAAGTATTATATTTGTGTTAAAATGTAATAAGTAATACCATGTTTATTATTTCAAAATGAATAAACATATATTTATAATATTCTTTTATAATTTTGATTTCTAATATGGTAATTATCCATAGACATTACTCACATAAACAAAAGTTTCTTTGGGTTCTCCATAATTTATAAACTATAAAGGAAAGCGGGGCTTGAGTGGTGGCCTCCCCAGCCTGAACCTGAGGCGTGATGGGCTCTTGCCTCTCTGGCACCGGCCTGTGGGCTCCATTGAGACAGCGGCTGTTCAGCTGCCCCTCTCTACTCAGGCCTTGACTAGCCCACCAGGCTGGCTGGCTCCTGCTGCACAAACAGCCAGGTGGGAGCTCCACTCTGGGGGCACCAGCTCTGAGGCTGTCTTGGGGGTCACAGGCTGGCTGGTATGGCCAGCAAAGGGCTGTGCTCACAGTGCCCACTGCCTCAGACAATGGTTCTGGTTGATGGGCGTGTCAGCCATCTCCACATGGCCACTAATGGTCTCTGCCACCTGCACACGTTGCACTGTGGGTTGAAGAGTGATGCTGCCAGAGCGGCCAGGTGCTAGTTCAGACCTGGCTGCTTTCTGCAGTTGTACCTTTCTGCTTGGGGTGCAGTAGCAGCGAGGCAGACACCAGCCATAGGTGGCCCCACCCAGTCACTGGTTGGTGCCACAGTGGGCCCCTCCCCCAAGCAAGTGACTGTTAGTGAGCAACTGTCAATCAGCAACCATTAGTAGCCCTGCACGGCCATTGGTTGATGCCACAGTGGGTCCCTCCTCCCCCCGCTGCTGTATACTAAAAAGAGCCCAGATTTGGACTGACGGGGAGATGTTTTTTTGAGATGCTAGTCTGACATCTTCTCAGTCTGCTAGTTTTTTGACTCAAGTTGTCATTTCTTGTTCCAACAGCTCATTTTCTGATTTATTGGCCGGTCATGTGGTGAGCAGAATGAGTTTGGGTTCAGTAACAAGCTCATAAACGTTGAGAACTGATTTAAATTGTGTTTGGGGTGAGATCAGCTCTCAGACCAGGTGACTCAGGATTATAGTTATCAGGAAACGAGGTATTAGAGTTGAGACTAGCTAGTTCTTGCCTGGAGAATCCCAGGGATGGCAGAGCCTGGTGGGCTGCCGTCTCTGGGGTCGCACAGAGTCGGACACGACTGAAGCAACTTAGCAGCAGCAGCAGTGGCCCCATTTACATGTTTTGTTTACACTGCATTATATTTACATTACAATGTAAACATTGTAATGTTTATATTACATTACATTATATTGTTTCCATGTAGCAAGAGTTAACTTCAAAATGCCTGCTGGATAAACCACCTGTATACATGGAGCTTGAGAATGCTAGGGCTGCCAGTTGGAATTAGGACTAGAGGCTTTTGCGTTTGACATACATGAGCAATACAATTTGTAGAGCCTCCTTATTAGTAAGATCTTTTTGGGTAAGCTTCGTCCCTCTAAACATATCTCCTTTTCCTTTAAGAGAAAGTGATATACATTATAGGGAAACACCATTGGACTTTGTATTTTCAAAGGTTGCAAAACTTGGCTTTTCTTTGCATAATATGACATTTCTGATGATCTAAGCTGGAGTCGGATACGACTGAGCGACTTCACTTTCACTTTTCACTTTCATGCGTTGGAGAAGGAAATAGCAACCCACTCCAGTGTTCTTGCCTGGAGAATCCCAGGGACAGGGGAGCCTGGTGGGCTGTTGTCTATGGGGTCGCAGAGTCGGACATGACTGAAGTGACTTAGCTTAGCTAAGCTGGGGTAGCTGAGACTTCAGGACTTGAACACCTATGCTCATTGCCAGGTTATCATCTTTCATCACACTTTACAGAGGAATTATCTCCTGATGGTAAAGAGCTTTAGTTCTGGAGTCAACACAGATCTGGGCAGAGACTGACTCTGCCTTTTACTAGTTATAAGATAATAAATCTTGGACATGTATTTAATTCAGTTACAAATTAGCCTCAGTTTACTAATTTGTAAAATAGGGACAATAGTTATTCCGTCTCGCTGGTTTCTGGTGAAGACTACACAAGATAATGAATGTAAATTAAGCATTTAACACTGTGCCTATCAAGTAAATGTATAAATGTTAGTAGTAGTGATAGTATTAGTCTCTCAGTCATGTCTGACTCTTTGTGACCCCATGGACTGTAGCCCGCCAGGCTCTTCTGTCCATGGGATTTTCCAGGCAAGAATACTAAGTGATAGGCATTCCTTTCTCCAGGGGATCTTCCTGACCCGGGGATTAAACCAAGGTCTCCTGCTTTGCAGATGGATTCTTTACTGTCTGAGGTGTTAGCTGTTATTAGTAATATGACCATTAATCATAATGATTATTAATATTATTAATCATAGTCATAAGTGAAAACTTAAATAACAGAAGTTCTAAATAGTTCCTAACTATCAATGAATAATTCAAGAACATTTTAGAGTGTTTTGGGCTTCCTTGGTGGCTCAGCTGGTAAAGAATCCGCCTGCAATGTGGGAGACCTGGGTTCGGTCCCTGGGTTGGGAAGATCCCCTGGAGAAGTGAAAGGCTACCAACTTCAGTATTCTGGCCTGGAGAATTCCATGGACTGTATAGTCTATGGGTTTGCAAAGAGTCAGACATGACTGAACAACTTTCACTTTTGCTTTAAGGTGTTTCAGGAAAATAGGATAACAGGAAGGGGTGTAGATGAAAGGTGTTTAATTACATGGTGTACTTTTCTGAATTAGTTTCTAACATGGTGGAATTACTCTGTGTCTCTGACATGCTATATTTTACTATAGCTATTTGTGTAAGTGACTTCTCTTTCAGTTCGTCTGAAGCAATTTCAGGATAGGGTCTTTGTCTTATTCTTTGTTAATTATGAATATAGAAAGTATAGCAGAATGAAGGAGAAAGAATTTGGGGTTAAAAATCATATGAGACTCACTTCTGAATTCAGTGCTATAATTTATTAGCTATTTGAAAGGATTAAGTTATCTCAACTGTAAAAGAGAACTAAATGTCTATTTCACAGGGTTGTTAGATAATTATATGAAAAAAGAAAAAAGCGAAAGCAGGCTTCCCTGGTGGCTCAGATGGTAAAGAATCCACCTGCAAAGCAAAAGGCCCAGATTTGATCCCTGGGTTGGGAAGAACCCCTGGAGAATGGAATGGCTACTAATTCCAGTATTCTTACCTGGAAAATGTCATGCACAGAGGAGCCTGGAAGACCACAGTCCATAGGGTGGCAAAGTGTGGACACAACTGAGTGACTAACACTTTCACTTTTTTCCAAACCAAGATTCATGACACCAATGTTAGTTATTACACCAACCATAAACATTTATTGAATGAAAGAACAAATAGTAAAAGTAACACAAGAAAAAAAAAGCCTGATGATTTTAATAAACTTCATGCTCATTCCTACTTTCAACACAATGCAGATGAATTTGAATTAAAAGAATTAGATTTTCAACTTCAGGATGCTATTCAGAAGATGAAGAGGCTTGACAAGATATTGGTGAAGAGACAATACAGAGAAAAAGAAATTAAGAAGCAAGGTCTAGAACTGAGAATAAAGCTGTGGGAGGAACTTAAGGTAAGAATTGTATAAGCTTATGCTGACATGTGAGTGTTATGCTCCGAGTCCAAGTCCCCGAACCGACTGAGAGAACAAGTCCACCACAATAATGCAAAAGCAAGAAGGGAGTTTATTGCTAGCTCGAGCCAGGGCCCATGTCTCATCCAGCGCAGTGGAATCTGACAAGAGTCCCGAACAATAGAGCATGGTGGCTTATATACCGGCAGTTCTTTATCTCAGTTACAGGGTAGCTGGTATTGGCTGAGCAGGATGCGCATGTGCGAATTTTTTTAGCCCCATCTTATCTCTCCCCTAGTTGGCACGTACGGGAAGTTCTCCTAATTTGGCCAAGGAATGCTGTGCCAAAGAAACATGACTCAGGTCTTGGGCCTAGTATACCTCGCTGAGCCTGTCATGGCCAGAGTCTGGCCCCTAACAGTGAGAAGCAACTTCCTCTAATAAATGGGAAGAGCATGGCCTTTGGTAGTGTTAGTGTGGTCTGCCTTAATTTATTTTGTGGAGGTAGGGCAGTAGTGTTTACATGTGTGTATGGGGTGAGGGAGCAGTGAGAGAGTTTTCTGGAACTGGAGAAGGTGATTTTGCAGGGTTCCAGATTTCGGGCACTGCCCTGAGCGTCTTCATTCCCCAGACAGCACAATAGACTTCTCTCACCAGTGGAGAGACAGCACAATAGATTCTCTCTCCAGTGTCTGGCCTGGGTTCCTGGGCTCCTCCATATCTGGAATAGAAAGGAATTTGGAGCCTACGTTCATCTGCTATATATGTCAGCTTTTTCTTCAGCAAGCTTACAGTTTGGAGATAAGTACACAAAAACAAAAAAGTCTAATCCCCTGGTTACCATTATTATTTGAGTAAACTTTTGTGACAAACAAGCGAGGAGTTGACTATTTCACACGCTGGTCAAGATCTCTTTGGGAAGCTGTAAAATGCTTGTGGTCTGTGACCATGCTCTATATACTTCTGTTTTAGTGAATTTCTAATGCTTGATTAACTCTGCTTGGCTTTCTTGGACCTTTTATTCTCTGTAGTACTGAGGGGTGGAGGTTGACCAGATGTTGGCACTGAGTTGTGTACAGCCATTGCACTTTTAAGATAAGGAACATTATAACAACAGATGAATTGTTTTTGATAAATTCTTTCTTGATTAGTTGACTGACTTCCTAGGAAATTTCCCAGGCAATGATGTGAATTAACAGTAAAGTAGTTAAGAATACATTTTTACAAGGTTCCCAAGAAGACCAATGGGATGGAAAAGTAAGTATATAAAATGCAGTGCTTTAAGCTAGAGAAATAAATTTTAGCAGGAAAAGTTAGTCTATCACTTACCTCTGTTGAATCTCAAAGCAAATTTTTACTTGCTTGGAAATATAAATTATAACTGGAATTATAATAATACCAATTTTGAAATGTATGAAACTTGCTTATTATTAAACATAAACTTAAAGCAAGGTAATTCACATATAGAGATAAACATATTCCAACTCTTAACTGGGAATACTCATTGACACAATTTTGAGGGAATAGGAAACATGAACAGATTTCCTAATTAAAGGAGCAAAAATGACCTGTATTTATGAACAGAATTGGAAATAATCTTAGAATTTAAAAAAATATATCAATGAATACAGTTGCCTTCTTTCCCCATGTTTAAGCTTTTATTCTCTTTTATTAGTCTGCAAAAAATGGTGAAGTTTTGCAAAGTAATGAGGAGATGGAAAATACAAAAAAGTTTCTAGCTTTGACTGCTGCATCAGAAGAAACTGTTGGTGAGTAAAATGATTCATCTTTTTTAAAATATGAGTCATAGAATATTTGGATTAAAGTAAAATTCCCAATTCAGTTATCTTTTCTTTTTCTTTGTGAGTTTAATTTTTCTTTAGGAGAAACCATCATGTTAGGTAGGACAATATGAAACTATGGTGAATTTGAGTATGTTTCAGAGTCTTTTAGGGTTTATTCTCTTTTATTAGTCTGCAAAAAATGAAGTTTTGCAAAGTAATGAGGAGATGGAAAATACAAAAAAGTTTCTAGCTTTGACTGCTGCATCAGAAGAAACTGTTGGTGAGTAAAAATGATTCATCTTTTTTTAAATCTGAGTCATAGAATATTTGGATTAAAGTAAAATTCCCAATTCAGTTATCTTTTCTTTTTCTTTGTGAGTTTAATTTTTCTTTAGGAGAAACCATCATGTTAGGTAGGACAATATGAAACTATGGTGAATTTGAGTATGTTTCAGAGTATTTTAGGGTTTGTGTCTGCTCAAAGATGAGGAGACAGGGGAGTGAAAATCAGAAAATAGATAAAGCATGTCTTTGCCTTTAATGGCTGAGCCTCTAGGATGCCTCTAGACACCCAGTTTATGCTCACAGTCCCCTAGTTGTATGAGAACATCCCATGAGGTGTCTCACTCGGGCCTCTGCAACCTTTTATATACATCTGTTACTGATTTGTCCTTTTCCTATTCTCTCACAATCCTGCTTTATGAGACCAACTAGTTAATTCTGTGCATGTGTTTCTACTCCCCTTGTGTGTATGTAGCAGTTGATCCTTGAACACATGGTGTTTAGGAGCACTGGCCCCCGTGCAGGTGAAAATCCAATTATAAATGTATTGTTGGCCTGCTGTCTCTGTAATTCTACATCCATGAGTCAGTTCAGTCCCTCAGTCGTGTCCGACTCTTTGCGACCCCATGAACCACAGCATGCCAGGCCTCCCTGTTCATCACCAACTCCCGGAGTTTACCCAAACTCATGTCCATTGAGTCAGTGATGCCATCCAACCATCTCATCCTCTGTTGTCCCTTTCTCCTCCTCCACTCAATCTTTCCTAGCATCAGGGTCTTTTCAAATGAGTCAGCTTTTTGCATCAGGTGGCCAAAGTACTGGAGTTTCAGCTTCAACATCAGTCCTTCCAAGGAACACCCAGGGCTGATCTCCTTTAGGATGGACTGGTTGGATCTCCTTGTAGTCCAAGGACCTCTCAAGAGTCTTCTCCAACACCACAATTCAAAAGCATCAGTTCTTTGGTGATCAGCTTTCTTCACAGTCCAACTCTCACATCCATACATGACCACTGGAAAAACCATAGCCTTGACTAGACAGACCTTTGTTGGCAAAATAATGTCTCTGCTTTTTAATATGCTGTCTAGGTTGGCCATAACTTTCCTTCCAAGGAGTAAGCCTCTTTTAATTTCATGGCTGCAATCACCATCTGCAGTGATTTTGGAGCACTCAAAAATAAAGTCAGTCGCTATTTCCACTGTTTTCTCATCTATTTGCCATGAAGTGATGGGACCGGATGGCATGATCTTAGTTTTCTGAATGTTGAGCTTGAAGCCAACTTTTTCACTCTCCTCTTTCACTTTCATCAAGAAGCTTTTTAGTTCCTCTTCACTTTCTGCCATAAGGGTGGTGTCTGCATATCTGAGGTTATTGATATTTCTCCCAGCAATCTTGATTCCAGCCTGTACTTCTTCCAGCCCAACGTTTCTCATGATGTACTCTGCATATAAGTTAAATAAGCAGGGTGACAATATACAGCCTTGACGTACTCCTTTTCCTATTTGGAACCAGTCTGTTGTTCCATGTCTAGTTCTAACTGTTGCTTCCTGACCTGCATACAGGTTTCTCAAGAGGCAGGTCAGGTGGCCTGATATTCCCATCTCTTTCAGAATTTTCCACAGTTTATTGCTCCACAGTCAAAGGCTTTGGCATAGTCAGTAAACTTAAAGTAAGCAAGCTCATTTCTAAAGAATAGTTTTAAGAAATAAATATGGAATGAGATAGTTATAAAGATGCAAAATTTTAAAAAGCTACATTTATAAACAAACAGAAAGCTGGGATAGGCACTGGAATATTATCCATCCCTTGAACATTATGGTATAGATGAATATTTATAGATATGAGAGAATAATTTAAAATCAGTAAAAAAGGCAGATTAAAAATAAGCCTATTGTTCAAAAAGGATTTTCAATCAAAGAAACTATAGGCATGAAGAGACTAGTGGTGGTTATCTTCAAGAGGTATGAGTTTTCCCTTAAGAGGATAATGTTTCCCTTAAGAGGAAATGTTTTCATTATATTCTAATCATTCTATATAAACAAGAACTCTTTGATAGAGAATTCTAAGTTGGTTATTTTAATTAGTTAGACATCATTTGATTGCCTTCTTTCTGTTCAGTTCAGTCTCTCAGTCATGTCTGACTCTGTGACTCCATGGACAGCAGCATACCAGGCTTCCCTATCTGTCACCAACTCCCAGAGCTGACGCAAATGTGTGTCCATCAAGTTGGTGATGCCATCCAGCAATCTCATTCTCTGTCATCCCCTTCTCCTCCTGCCTTCAATCTTACCCAGTATCAGGGTCTTTTCAAATGATTCAGTTCTTCACACTGGCTGATCAAAGTATCAGAGCTTCATCTTCAGCATCAGTCTTGCCAATGAATATTCAGGATTAATTTCCTTTAGGATGTACAGTTCTTCTGTGTATTCTTGCCACCTCTTCGTAATATCTTCTTCTGTTAGGTCCATACCATTTCTGTCCTTTACTGAGCCCATCTTTGCATGAGATGTTCCCTTGGTATCTCTAATTTTCTTGAAGAGATCTTTAGTGTTTCCCATTCTATTGTTTCCCTCTATTTCTTTGCACTGATCACTGAGGAAGGCTATCTTATCTCTCCTTGCTATTTTTTGAAACTTTCAGATGCTTATATCTTTCCTTTTCTCCTTTGCTTTTCATTTCTCTTCTTTTCACAGCTATTTGCAAGGCCTCCTCAGACAGCCATTTTGCCTTTTTTCTTTTTTTTTCTTGGGGATGGTCTTAATCCCAGTCTCCTATACAATGTCATGAACCTTCATTCTTGGTTCATCAGGCACTCTATCAGATCTAGTCCCTTAAATCTATTTCTCACTTCCACTATATAATCATAAGGGATTTGATTTAGGTCATACCTGAGTGGTCTAATGGTTTCCCAGTTTCTTCAATTTAAGTCTGTGGATTCAACCAATCAAGGATTGTTGGTACTGTAGTACACATTTAATTGAGAAAAATTTGTGTATAAGTGAACCTGTGTAATTTAAATTTACATTGTTCAGGGATCAACTGTATATTGTGATCTTGCCTCCACTTCCTTTTCTTTTTCTTCTTCTACAGTAGTACTGTGAGTCATATAACTTACTTTAACCTTCTTAGTAATGAATGTTTTAGTGATTGGGAAGAGTTGGTGTTTTTTGGCAGAACACTTTTTAAATCCTTTAAGCTACATCATCTAAACTGGTCAAATAGTATTGCTTGGGCATTAGACTGGCTCTGAGTAGGGCTTCCAGGAGTGGGATTGCGGGGTCATATGTTAGTTCTATTTTTAGTCTTTAAAGGAGGCTCCCTACTGTTCCCCATAGGGGCTGCCGCAATTTGCATCCCCACCAACAGTGTAGGAGAGTTCCTTTTTCTCCACACCTTCTCCTGCATTCATTATTTGTAGACTTTCTGATGATGGCCATTCTGAATGGTGTGAGGTGATACCTCATTATGGTTCTCAATTGCATTTCTCTAGTAATTAGTGATGTAATGGAGCATCTTTTCATATGCCTATTGGCCATCTGTATGTCTTCTTCGGAGACATGTCTGTTTAGGTCTTCTGTTCATTTTTTCATTGGGTGGTTTGGTTTTTTGCTATTGGATTGTATGAGCTGTTTGTACATTTTGGAAATTAAGCCCTTGTTGGTCACATTGTTGGCAAATATGTTCCCCCATCTATAGTTTGTCTTTTCATTTTGTTGATGGTTTCCTTTGCTGTTCAGTAGGGAAAGATTGAAGGCAAAAGGAGGAGGGGGCAGCAGAAGATGAGATGGTTAAATAGCATCACTGACTTGATGGACATGAATTTGAGCAAACTCCAGGAGATAGTGGAGACAGAGGAGCCTGGTGTGCTGCAGTCAATAAGGTTGCAAAGAGTTGGACATGACTTAGCAACTGAACAACAATGATAAAAATCTGTATTCTAGATGCAGGAGTTAAATGCTGATTTCTCCACTGAGGCATTCTAAGAGGCCACACTTGCTGTGCTTGACTCCGGAGCAAGGACTGTAAGTCAGGCCACTCCGTGAGGGACTCCATGGTGGCCTTTTTCCATCACCTTTTTTGGTCACAGGGTTCCCTACTGAGTGAGCTTTTGGCCCTGGAAGCTAAGACTTTTGTTTTCATCTGGCCTTTCTTCACAAATTTGAGCTATCAAATATATTTAATTTTTAAAGCCCATGGAAGGTCTGTATGGTTAAGTCAATCCTAAAGGAAATCAACCCTGAATATTCATTGGAAGGACTGTTGCTGAAGCTGAAGCTCCAATAATCTGGTCACCTGATGTGAAGATCTGACTCAGACAAGACCCTGATGCTGGGAAAGATTGAAGGCAGGGGGAGAAGGGGATCACAGAGGAAGAGATGGTTGGGTGGCATCACAGACTCAATGGACATGATTTGAGCCAGCTCCAGGAGATGGTGAGGTACAGGGAGGTCTGGTGTACTGCAGTCCGTGTGGTTTGCAGAGAGTCAGATATGACTGAGCGACTGAACAGCAACAACAAAAACATGGAGTTCACAGTTGTATCTCTGGAGTTACGTGACTGCTGTAGACCCTTAGACATTTACATGAATACTGATATTCTAACATGGAATCTTCATAGCCGTCATGAGCTGAAAGCTGGAGTTACTAGAGGCTTAGAAGCTACAGCCAGAAAAAGTCATTGCTTTAAACATTATTATTTCAAAGTTTCAATTTTTAGATTTTGAATTCTTAGTTGATTATTATGTATTGGCAGTGTTTGTTGTGTGCAGAGCAGATAAGATGTAAAAGTAGGCTCAGTATAAAAGGAAATGGGATCAAAGACACTTTTGGGTAAGCCAAGTGTCTGTTGTTTTTCTTTCTTGCTGTCATCTGTCTTGATTAGTTCACACTTGACCAATTCACCAGAACGAAGAGACGTTATTATTGTATTCCTTGTTCTTCGTATTTAATTAGATTTTTTTGATAACTAGTCTTTTATAGGAGGTGATTTTTTTTTTTTTACTTTACAATATTGTATTGGTTTTGCCATACATTGACATGAATCCACCACAGGTGTACACATGTTCCCTATCTTGAAACCCCCCCTCTAACCTCCCTCCCCATCCTTTGGATCATCCCAGTGTACCAGCCCTGAGCATCCTGTATCATGCATCAAACCTGGACTGGCAATTCATTTCACATATGATAATATACATGTTTCAATGCCATTCTCCCAAATCATCCCACCCTCGCCCTCTCCCACAGAGTCCAGAAGACTGTTCTATACATCTGTGTCTCTTTTGCTGTTTCGCATACAGGATTATTGTTACCATCTTTCTAAATTCCATATATATGCATTAGTATACTGTATTGGTGTTTTTCTTTCTGGCTTACTTCACTCTGTATAACAGGCTCCAGTTTCATCCACCTCATTAGAACTGATTCAAATGTATTATTTTTAATGGCTGTGTAATACTCCATTGTGTATATGTACCACAGCTTTCTTATCCATTCATCTGCTGATGGACATCTGGGTTGCTTNAGTATACTGTATTGGTGTTTTTCTTTCTGGCTTACTTCACTCTGTATAACAGGCTCCAGTTTCATCCACCTCATTAGAACTGATTCAAATGTATTATTTTTAATGGCTGAGTAATACTCCATTGTGTATATGTACCACAGCTTTCTTATCCATTCATCTGCTGATGGACATCTGGGTTGCTTCCATGTCCTGGCTATTAAAAATAGTGCTGTGATGAACATTGGGGTACACATGTCTCTTTCAATTCTGGTTTCCTCGGTGTGTATGCCCAGCAGTGGGATTGTTGGATCGTATGGCAGTTCTATTTCCAGTTTTTTAAGGAATCTCCACACTGTTCTCCATAGTGGCTGTACTAGTTTACATTCCCACCAACAGGGTAAGAGGGTTCCCTTTTCTCCACACCCTCTCCAGCATTTATTGCTTGTAGACTTTTGGATCACAGCCATTCTGACTGGTGTGAAATGGTACCTCATTGTGGCTTTGATTTGCATTTCTCTGATAATGAGTGAGTGATGTTGAGCATCTTTTCATGTGTTTGTTAGCCGTCTGTATGTCTTCTTTGGAGAAATGTTTGTTTAGTTCTTTGGCCCACTTTTTGATTGGGTCGTTTATTTTTTTGGAATTGAGCTACAGGAGTTGCTTGTATAGTTTTGAGATTAATTCTTTGTCAGTTGCTTCATTTGTTATTATATTTTCCCATTCTGAAGGCTGTCTTTTCACCTTGTTTATAGTTTCCTTTGTTGTGCAGAAGCTTAATTTTAATTAGGCCCCATTTGTTTATTTTTGCTTTTATTTCCAATATTCTGGGAGGTGGGTCATAGAGGAACCTGCTGTGATTTATGTTGGAGAGTGTTTTGCCTATGTTTTCCTCTAGGAGTTTAATAGTTTCTGGTTTTAAATATAGATCTTTAATCCATTTTGAGCTTATTTTTGTGTATGGTGTTAGAGAGTGTTCTAGTTTCATTCTTTTACAAGTGGTTGACCAGTTTTCCCAGTACCACTTGTTAAAGAGATTGTCTTTTCTTCATTGTATATTCTTGCCTCCTTTGTCAAAGATAAGGTGTCCATAGATGCATAGATTTATCTCTGGGCTTTCTATTTTGTCCCATTGATCTATATTCCTGTCTTTGTAGCTTCTTGCTGGCTCTTTTCATCATAGACATGTATCAGTAGTCACACATATCTGATTTTTAAAAATCTTAAAACCCAAAAGAGATGGCATTTAGTATGTGCTAAGTGTCTGACTCTTTGTGACCCCATGGACTGTAGCCCACCAGGCTCCTCTGTCCATGGAATTCTCCAGGCAAGAATACTGGAGTGGGTAGCCATTCCCTTCTCTGGGGATCTTCCTGACCTGGTGATTGAACCCATGTCTCTTACATCTCCCGCATTAGCAGTCGAATTCTTTACCACTAGCGCCACCTGGGAAACCAGCATTTACTATAGATTATGTTATTAGCCTAATTATACATTTTGAAACATTTTACATAGCATAAATTATTAGCTTATTCCAAAAGAGGTAACTTTTGGAACCTTCAGTTTATGAAATGTATTATTAACACATGTGAAAGAAATGAACAGAAAAGCAAGAGTCCGATTTGACCACATGAAACTAATTTTGACAGTCTCATATTTCTACTGTTACAGCATAGCCTCATCATGAAATGGTGTGACACTGCTTATATCTGTTCCATCCTGAGGGTAGTTTCTTTCCCAGATAATTCTCTGAACTTCAACTATCCTCTCTAAATTGAAAATGTAAAAAATTTAAAACTTAAGCAATTATTTTGATCAAACCTATGTATAGCCATAAAATTTAAAGTAAAATGTTTCTGTAAAGCTTATTATGAAAACAAGAAACCTTTTGCTCAATTTTCCTCCATGGTCATTTTTTTCTTTGTTACCAGGAAAGCGCAAACCCTTGTAAACTGTCCAGTAGGTGGCGGCAGCTAGTTAAAATAGTGCTTTAAGAGTACCTCTTGAAGAATTTAGAGCCAGGCTTATTTAGACTTGAACTTTAAACACACATTTACAATTATCCAGACTACTATTTACCATTCTTTTAATTTTTCTCCTTTAAACTAAAGGAAAAATCTTAGAATGTGTATTCTTTATTTTCCCTGGTCATTTCCTTAATTTCTTATTAAGAGTAACTCAAAGGACTTCAGGCTAGTGGCAGAATGGCAATTCCAACCTGTTTTCCAGCCCCCAAACATAAAATGCATTGTAGTCCCTTTCTAACATCACAAATAACCAACAGTGAAAATAAAAGTTACTTGTGTATTTTTTTATAGGTGCTAAACACAAATGCAGTCCATGGGGTCGCCAAGAGTCGGACACGACTGAGCGACTTCGCTTTCATGCATTGGAGAAGGAAATGGCAGCCCACTCCAGTATTCTTGCCTGGAGAATCCCAGGGATGGGGGAGCCTGGTGGGCTGCTGTCTATGGGGTCGCACAGAGTCGGACACGACTGAAGTGACTTAGCAGCAGCAAACACAAATGAGGACTTGGCTCTAACAGAAAGATAAAAGCCACATTAAATTAATTTTTTAAAACCATATTTTACCTTTATAAATGAGATAATAAGCCATACTGAGGTTTTGAAAGGGACAGTATTGTACTTTCTAGATGTCTCAGAAATATTTTAAAAGTCTGTCTCACCGCATTTATGAAGGGTCACTTTAAAGTTTTTCTAGAGAAATAGGAAATTACCGAACTAGTTTTCCCTTCGTTTTTAGCATTTATCTGATGGATAGAGGTAAAATTCACTGCTCTCTGAGACAAATATGTCTAGTGATGGGATTGTTTGTTACCGGTGTTTTGGACAAAGGTTATTCGTTTCTGCCTCTGTCACATTTGTGACTTGTGTTTCCAGCTCCAAATGGACAAGTTTGTGTAAGCATGAAACAGTGACATTTTAATCAATTAGGTTTCTCAAAATTTGCAAATACCTCTTTTAAAGTGCTTTTCTGTGAAATTCAGGAAATTGTTGCTTCTACTCTCAGATGTTAAGATGAAATATTCCAAGAAAATTTGGTATTCTCTTTCTGCTCTGATTTGCAGAGGACTGGGGGAGAAAATCACATGCCTGTGTGACTGGTATAGCTAAGGAGTCTTTTGTTTTTTAACCTCTGCTGGATTCTCAGTATAGCTTAGCAGTTTCTCTTATATTCTCCAGTATGGCTCTTCTGAATTATTACTGTGTGCTTACCTCCAGTCCTCTTCTGCAAGTCCTTAGCCCAGGCAGTCTTAGTGTTCAGAGAAAATGGATCAACTGGGTGGGTCCATTCGTACTTTCTGCCTTTAAACTGCACTCTGACTGTGCTTCTCCACCCTCTTCCCTCTTACCTTAAATGAGGATGCGTGCTCTTTATCTCCAAGGCCGAAGTCAGTAATATCCTGTGCCTTTCACTCTGCCCCTGGATCCTGACCCATCAATTTTTCTCTCTTACCACCTTCATCTCTTTCATCTCCTCTGGGTCCTTCCCTTCAGTTAACCACATTTAAATCTTTTGACCGTAAAACAGAATCAAAGAGCCCTCAGATCAACTAAATGAAAGTCACTCAGTCGTGTCTGACTCTTTGCGACCCCGTGGACTATATAGTCCGTGGAATTCTCCAGGCCAGAATACTAGAGTGGGTAGCCTTTCCCTTCTCCAAGGGATCTTCCCAACTCAGGGATTGAACCCAAGTCTCCTGCATTGCAAGCGGATTCTTTTACCAGCTGAGCCATGGGGGAAGCCCCAAATCAACTAAACATGCATATGAAAATCAATTAAACATGCAGATCAGTTAAACACGTGCATAAAGCAGCCTCCGTCGGTTCTTCATGCTGCTCCCAAACAGGTGCCCCTCTGTTTCCCTCCTCTCTTAGGGTCAGATTTCTTGAGCGAATAGTCTACACCTACTGGTGCCACCTGGTCAACTTCCTTTTACTTCCCAACTGTGTTTTCTTGTATCACACTACAGAAACTACTTTATCAGTGGTCCTCCTAACTTCTAAATCTAGTGACTTACTCCTGATTTTTATCTTATTTGATATCTCTGTAGCATCTGACACAGTTGACCACTCATCAGATAGTAACATTTTTACTGGATTCATCATTCCCTGCTGGCTCTCCTCTCCCTCTCCTTTGGTCCCATTCCTTCTTTTGTATTATTTTCTCTATCTCGGCTGATGGTTTCATCGTCCCCCAGTGTCTGTGATGGCTAACTGTATGTGTCAACTTGATGGATCACAATATGCCCAGATGTCTGTTTAAACGTTATTTCTGGGTGTATCCGTGAGGGTGTTTCTGGAAGAGCCTAGCCTTTGAAGTAGTAGACTGAGTGGAGTGTATTCCTCTCCAGCTTGTGGGTGGTCATCATCCAGTTGGTTGAAGGCTTGAGTGGAACTAAAATCTAGAGGAAAGGAAGATTTGCCCTCTCTGGCTTACTGTTTGATTTTCTCAGGCCCTCAGTGATAATTATTTTATTTATCCTAATTATCTTTAGTCATTTGCTTTGGGTTTTGTTAGTTTATGATCACCTGGAAATAATACGAATTTTTTTGTCCTTTCAATAATTTTTCCTATTCTGAGAGCTTTGTAAAGACTTAAGTATTGAGATTTATGCATTGTATTTCAATAACTATTTAAATTATTGTAAAGTATTTTCTTCTTGACAAATTAATGTTTCAAAATTAATAGATTGAATTACTAAATTACTCTTGTTACTAGATCAATGAATTTCTTGATTGTGGAGGATTATTCTTTTGATTTAGTACCAGATATGAATGGTTGAATTTATTCAGAATTTTCACAACTATATTGATGAGATTAGCTGTGTGTGTGTGTGTGTGTGTGCCCATTTGTATGTATGTCATGGGGTAGCAGGTAGTGGGGGGGTTAGTAGTGGTTGTGTGTATGCTTTTACAGGCTATGTTAACTTCATAAAATGAATGGAGCTAGCTGTCTATTTATTTCCATCCTTTGAAACAGTTGATATAACATGGGGATTTTCTGTTCCCTGAAAATTTGAAAGATTTCACTGGAAAAAACCATCTGGTTCAAATAATTTCTTGGAGGCGATTCTCTGACTCTTTTCAGTGTCTTTCATATTTACTATAGTATTTCAGTTTACCAGTCTTCTGGAGTCAATTTTGGCAGTATGTCCATGTCACTGAGATTTTAAAGTTTCCATTAGTGTTTAAAAATGATAATTCTCCTCCTTATTGTTTATATGCCCCATTTCTTCTAATTTTGTTAAGTGTTT